>CABFPE010000046.1:566412-584115 GCA_900660155.1 Hofstenia miamia
TATATATATATATATATATATGCACGACTATATTGGATTTCTTGACGAAATGTAGAAATTTAAGCTAAAGATCATGTTGACAAACAAAGCATGTTGATAACGGTATCATCCATTTAACAATCATTACGAAATATTTCCTCTGGTTTGCTAGCTTGTATATGCAGTCAACCTTAAATAATTCAGATCAGATCATTCCGGGTTGCTCAATCATGATGAATTTTAGAAATCCGGCATTTGTATATTTTAATGCTGAGATTTATTAGATTTTAAAGATCACTTTATTTCTCAATAAGCACTATATCGATAATTTCTCCTAAAATTAAGCACTTATCCATTTAATACACGAATTAATGACCCTTTTCCAACTCTGTAATTAATTCATGCTGACAAAATGCTGATAAATTGGAATAAAAATGTTTAAATATTTCCTCACTTGGACATAATTTAGGTTGACTAAATTGAATAAGGCAATAGCAAATTTTTTTATAAATGTATTCAATGTATATTATTATGATAAACAATTTTCAAATAAAAATGTAAATATTTGATTATGGTTTATTGCTCTGCTTTAGAAATAAATGACTAATGACTTTTTATTGCACAAATGTACAAAGAAAACAAAACTTTGTATAAAACAATTGAATCTGTGTAACATTTGCTCTCAGAATTCGAAGTTTTACCTCCCATTGTTAAAAAAGCAATTTATTTTGTAATTTCCTCAATTATCTCTTTGATTAATACCATTAGAATTTAAATTGGGCATTAAAATTTTATTAGTGGAATTTAATCTTGCTTGTTTGAAAATCTAACTACGACTCTTTCAATGGAAACAATTGAAGCCAATGACTGCGAATTATGCTGAAGGGCGTTATTAATACTTAAAGTAAATTTAATTAAAACCGCAAGTTTTAAGAGCTGGACATACTCAATTTAATTAAAATACAAGGATATTGATTGTATCAAGTGTTTGCATCCACCGCCCACCAATTTCCCCAGTTTATATGTGTTAGTCCATTTTACACAAGCAAGAGAATGAGAGAGTCTTTCATTACCATTTAGTGTGTCAAGTATTCATCCAATAGACTTACGAAAACCAATACTTCTGTTATTACAATTCCAATCATATGACAAGATAGGGAAAGATAAGCAGCAATAAGTTTTTCTACATCAGCATTTTCAATGGCTTTATGGTGTTAACGTAACAAGAATTAATAAACGGATATATCTTTGTTTAAATAGAAAAAGAATTAAAAGTTAGGCTCACCAATGTTTCTTCGTAGACCATGAAAAATAAAAAACCTAACTTGATTCAATAAAATACCAAATACTTGGCCAAATATGCTAACACCTACTTCTTAATCTGAATTTTAAATTAAAAACTTATTTTTTATCTTATTAATTACATATTGTAGCTACTTTGCAAGTTGTATATATGTACATTTGCACACTTATAAAAAATGATATATATGGTGTACATTTATAAATTTTATAATATGAATACGTATATTCATATATACATTGTACAAAGAAAGCCAATAAATAAAGCTGTTTGAATATATATATATATATATATTTATATTATATATATATATATATATATATATACAGTATATTTATATATATATACTATACGATCCTAAATGCTTTCATTTAATCGATTTAAAAGTCTAGTGTTGTCTCATGTTGTCACTGTACCCTTGATCAACATTACTCAACGTATGATGAAGTTGCTAAGTATGCAAGCGATGAGGCTCAAGTAATGACTCACTTGGTTAAAATAAATGTCCAGCGAAGATGATTAAAAATTCTGTTCTTATATAAATAAATTTGCATTTCATCTGCTGGTAGTCAATATATTAATGGCGTCAAAATACTTTTTGAAATTTGGGATGAATAGAGTAAGCAATTATTGATTAGCGAGAGCATTATATACATAATTTATAGCTTAAGGCAGACGATGCTCTAAGCAATGCAGGACACTAATAACTAACAACACACAATTCCAAGCCTAGTGAATTAATAACATGCCTAACTGCCTAATTACACATGCTAATGAACTTTAAATTGAGAAAAGTGCGCAAATTTGTTTAGTTTGAACTGTAATTTCTTAGAAACATATCGAATTTGAATCGATGCCAATGTCTAAAACCATTTGTCAAATAATTAATAAATATAAAAAAGTAATAGACATTACGATAGGAGAGTGCATAACATTTTTTATTGTATATTGTATTAGATTTTAAAACTGCAACTCAACATCTCTAAAAATTCTCTAAAAATTTTTTATCAAGAGTTTACTAAAATTATAACGGCTTCATAGAATTAGGTCATTTATCGAAAAAGAACCACAAATCCGTTGATATTAAAAAATTGCTTAGGCATGCTAACATGATTATGTTTAGCAAAATTTAAGGAAGTTTTTTAAGAATCTTTTACGTTATCTTATGTACAGAGAAATATAGTTTTGGATTTGAATTTCCATAGGTAAATCAATTTATAAATCATTTCAAAATCCAAAAGTGCTCGAATAAGTCAAGTGGAATTAATGCAATGCTAGTAAAATCTAACCCGACTTAATTGCTGTTTTAATTTGATTCCAAAACAGTTGATTTTAATAGACCTTGACATGCAGATTCTATCTAAATTTTCACATCCAATTTTGGAATAAGGTGAGACGTTCTTTATGGCGGCTTTTGTTACTTGGAAGGAATCATATGCCAAGGCCATTTCCAACTAAAATAATATCTGTTACGTTCTAATCTACATTCTTAATTGAACTAGCTTAAAAAATAAGTAGTTCATTACATAAACAGCAACATCGGGCGCGGCTGTGCTTCTGGAATAGTGATTGTACAGTTCAGTTTACAGCTTCGAACTTGATCAAAAACTAATCAATTAAGCAATCAATTAACAAGTTATTGTACAGGTAGACTGAAATGTCACAAAAGTTTTAGTTTCTTTAGATTCTTTGTTAAAAGTGAAGTGCTCTAACATAATTACAGCACAGCGCATGTAGGTGTCCACTCGATTAACAGCCGAGCCCTACAGCAACATTAAATGGCATCGATTAAGTGATATTAAATACAATACACTTCAAGAAAAACTCCACTAAATTAACATTATAATTTCACATAGTTAGTAGAAGGTGCACTGTACATGTAGCTTTCCAATCACAGGTCTATTTAAATATATTCATTTTTCAATAAACACAAGGCTACACGAATATGACATGAGCTAAAAGCGAAGAAATGCTTAAGCTAACTGGCATCATTCAAATTTGCCCATTCAGTGTGTGAAACCCTGCTAAAAGCTTTTTTGCTATTTCAAACGTAAATTATTTGGATGTAGACCTAAATTGGGCCAAAAATGTAAAAATGTATGAATGGCTTTATTGATCTTTTTTAAATTTTAGCTTAAATTTCAGAGTTTCTAGCAGTTATTTCATAAAATTCAAACTAATTTATGCAATTTGAAGATGCATAGTTGACATCAGACTGGAATTTCATATGGCCATTTGGCAATAATTTGTCAAACATGTTGTATATTTCACATTTAATAAGCCCTTTGTAGTGCGACCACCCCTCCCCAGGGTGGAAAACGGGCAAACCTGACCGAAAATAAAAAAGACTGAGACGAGTTACGTGTCACCTTAGACGGGTCAGCTTGGGTCGCAGATCCTTTATATTTTTTAGAATCAAAGAACAACTTAAGAAGTCAAACATTTGAATATTTGAAATTCATAAGGATTTTATTTATTTTGTGTTCTTTGATGATAATTTCATTAGTCTATGTTTGATAGGGTTGGGCCACTTATCAGTTGCATACGGGTTGGATCGTGGCTCATTGAGCAGTTGTTTCTCACCCTGCCCTTCCTCCCTCCAATTTAGTAATGTAAAGATTGACACCATTACTGAAGCTACTTGTGTTATTCTAATATCAGGAGTGGTCTTTGGATGCAATCACCCCTATTTTTATCACTTTAAGAAAATATCAGTTTTTATATATTCAATTACTAAAATTTGCTGCCAACGTAAATCAACTTACAACAAATTGACAGAAACTTTCCAGAAACGCTCTTTACTTCATAATTACATGAGTGTGCACAAAACCAAATGTGCCCATATCAAATCCTTTCAATATTTCGTAACAGGTTGGATCAAATTGCAGACAAAGCAGTTTGTTAATTTAGAGCAGTGATGCCAAGATGAAATATGTCAGAGGGCCAGATTGTTCTCAAGTTTAACATCGGGGCCAAATTAGCGTATACTGTTGGCCTTGCGAGCCCAAATCCAAATTTTCTTTCCCATTTGAGATGTTTTCTGCTTGAAAAATCGCATTGTGTGCATGAAGACTTAAGGAAAAAACAAAAGTATCTTACATTTATTAATATTGTATCATAATATTATTTATTTAAAAAACTTTCCAACCTCTGATGTTACTGGGCCGGATGTGATTTTCAGACGGGCCTGATCCAGCCCGCTGGCCGCTACCACGCCATCACTGCTTTACGCTAACGCAATTAGAAATATTGTTAAGTTAGCAAAAATTCATCTAGAACAGCGAAATAGCTTTTAGCAGCTTTGAGTAAATACGACTTATGTCTAAGGTGTAATATTCTAGTACTCCTTTTTGAAACCATTTATAATATTGTTAGCAAAAATTCATCTAGAACAGCGAAATAGCTTTTAGCAGCTTTGAGTAAATACGACTTATGTCTAAGGTGTAATATTCTAGTACTCCTTTTTGAAACCATTTATAATATTATTGTAGCAGAGATAAACTAAGCACATGGGTCTTTCATTTCCTAGAACACAACAATTGGAATTTAACCTTACTTAAAACTAATAATGAACAAATGTTTTTAATGACAACATTTGAACTTATTAATATATTTCAATTATTTGGATAAAAATGCTACTTCCAAGTGAGAACCGCGTGTCCTTCTCATATCTGAAAAAAAATTTGTACCTTCTTATCTCAAAAACCCGGGCCAGTTAATGAAGCTCAAAAAGGGCTCTCAAATGTTGGAAGGAATTCTGAATTGCAAATTTTACGAAAATGATGTACAATTACCGAACTTGTTCAAAAAAAGGTGCTACAATAATTATTTAACCCTAAACTGCGCAATGTCCCTCTAAATATACAAACGTTTTCAAACAAATTTCTCCAAGGATACTAAAAAATTTGGAAATTTTGAAATACTATGCCAATAAGTGTTTTCATGCCGGTCTACGTAAAGGTATGAGGAAAAGTAAGTAAGAAAATCGAATTTTGAATGACTTTGTTTGTTGCTAGTTATGAGCGTTTAAAAACTTTTCTCCAGTTGATTAGTGTTAAAAATGTATGTAAATTCTTTTTATTTAAAATTTTGGGACAAAAGCATTTCCATGCTCAAATACTATTACCTTAATTTCGTTTGGTGGAAGTCTATAAAATTGTGTTTTTGGATGTAGTTTCGTGTATTCTTTGTACTGCACGGACTGTAGCCATCTTTTCATGAATGCTTGGACTAATGGAGCCTGCTCGTTTACTAGTTGCAAACAAGTTACACTGATTTTTCCTGTGATTTTGAATTTTAACTTCCTGCATGGTGTTCTCTAAACTGTTTTAATGGTCATTAATGAATACACAAAGTCTTACAAAGTCAGCGATGATGTAGCGATAATCGGGGCTCAACATCTGCATTTTCAAAGCCTAAAATTACAATTGATGATCAACTAGCATGAGCATAAATTAATGGTGGGTTCCATGACCCTGATTAAGGAAATTATAGCACAAATTAGTAGAGAATTCCTAGTTAAAATTGCTTAAAATTCCAATCAGGGATGTAGTTAAATATTCTCCGAATAAATTATATCAAGAAGCTGACCTATTTTAAAGTTCAGCAATTCCAATTATATTAACATCTGAACTTAAATAATTAGCCTGTTAGTGTGCATAGTTGCAAAGATATATTACTTCAGCTAATATTATACTATAAGATATGTGTTTCTAATTTTTAACCCATTTTTCCGTAGAACCCAAATTTTTGACAAACGTCATTTTAAAACACCCACGGTTTTAGAGAATCTTCCCACTACCTACTTTAGTTATACGCAGTAACATTTGCTCCAGAAAATTTGCAACGATTTCAGAGATGACTGTTAAGGCCTCTACTCTAGAAAGAAATTTTGAAGCATTCGTTCCCAAGGCAGCAAAAGTATTTTAGCCCTTAGCATGTATTATATTCAAAGTACCTATTTTTCACACTCCAACGAATCTGTTTGGATATTATGTAGAAATAAAATGTAAGAGAATTTAAAATTTTTAAAATCTTGTGTATAATATGATTAGCAATAAGGCCATTATAACCATATTGTGGAATTTGTTTAACAAAATATAACTGCCTTAATAAAAGTTTTTATAATGTAAAAACATAAAATTTATGCAAACCTATACCGAAAAGCATGTCACATATATATATATATATATATATATACATGTATATATATAAAATTGTTGCCTTTACTCTAAAATTAAAAGAGAAATATTAACATTAATTCACTCCTCATTGGTGTGCTACTACCCATGGAGTGCTTTCTGTTTTACTCTACCAAAAATTCGAATCAGTTTGAGTCGCATATAAATGCTATGTGCAATTACAATAGTGTTTTCTATGCCACACCAGCTTGCCTCCCAAACTTCAAATAATGTTAATTCCCTACCGCTGTATAACAACATGTTACAAATATTCACATTCAAAGCTTTTCCTCAAATGACCTATCAAGACATAATGTGTTTACAATTATCAATCACCAGCTCAGGTTCACGAAAGAGCTTCAAATGTAGGGCAATAGCAAATACATACGTTTTGAAAAAATAGCTCAGTTAAGGGGTAAGATAGCATTAAGATGATATTTCTGATCGATCCGTTCTGAATTTCTTGCATCCGACGCTTCAGCGTTGTATTATCATTGATACGAAGTACTTCGTTTTTTATGACGTAGGGACCCATGTTTACTAGCTCTGGAATTCGATTCATTGCTAAAATAGATAGACGGTAAGCATTATTCAAGTAATTTCAAAATTTCCTGGCATAATAAATACTGGATTTAGCTAAAATGTTCATTCGTTTTTTGAATTTCATCTTTTGGATATAACTAGGCTAATATCATTACAGGCCCGTAGCCAGCATTATCATCTAAGGGGGAAGGGTTGATAGGAACCTAGATTTTCATTTTAATTTAAACTAAAATTTTATTAAGAGTATACACTAAATAAAATTTATGTTGCATGCGTGGGCGTACATAGGACTTTCTGACAGGGAGGACATCTAATGGTGATCAAGAGAGTGCTAATTTCTTTGAATAGATAGAAAAAATTGAACTTAGACATGCATTTCACTACAGTATTGAGAACAAATTTACAACAATTGAATTAGCAAATTTTATTTTTAAATGCTGATTTTGCATTGAGTTTTATTGTCCAGGGGGAGTTTCCTGACCCTCCAGTTGGGGGATGTTCGTCTCCTTAACCCCCGTGGTTACGGGCCTGCATAATTATGTGTTCCTGTTTTGAAATTTACCTAGTATGAATAGTTATTGAATGGCTCCAGATGCAAAAGTGAAATTTTTCTGTGGCAATAATGAAAAATATGTTTTTTAAATTTAATATATACATTATGGAAAAAGATTCAAACATTTTTAGACTAAAGACATTCTATTAATACCGGTACTATATATTATATATATACTGTATATAGATTTTGAAAATTTCACAGAAATTTTTGTATACATAATGTAAATTTAAATGAATTGAACTTCATAAATGGAATAAAAGTCACACAAAAATTTTAAGGGTTGGCTAATGAAAAATTTCAAAGAGCAATTGAAGAAACTGTTTACAATAAAAACGGCTTTCACTTAGCAAAGAACAACATTCGATTTCCTGCATGCACGGTAATTATTTGAGTTAAGCAAGCGGAATTTTGACTAAGTGTTATTTTATAAAAAATATCTTGCTTCAACAATGAAATGAAGGAAATTTAAAATTGGATGGTTGTTTAAATGCCAGCAAACATGTGTTGAGTTAAACCTTCAAATGATGTGAACTGCAGCAGATGTTATCATTTAAATTCAACAACCAAAACTCAAAGAAATAAACAATTACAAAGCAAGATATCAAAGAAAAGAAATTTAATACATTTAAAAGTTAAACTTTGTGATAAGGAATAATGAATCGACGTTTTTCACCCACACGTAGACTTTCAAGAGTTAACCCCTTCGTAATTAAGTCCCCACATACACACACGTAAAAGTTAACAGAAAGGTAAAAAAATGACTTAAAATATTAATTTAAGCGATCTTTCAGAAAACTTTGAAGGGTATGCACGTCAAGTTTAATAGATTATTTGAATTTTTCAATTACATGAAAATTGTCTCTAAATTTATTGTCAAAGATTAATATTCATTCAGTCTTGTAAAACGTAAAAATACAAATATCCAAAAGTATGAAAAATATTCCTTCAGGATTGTATTGTTCCGAAAAATAGTTGGAATTAATAATACTTAGAGGATAAAGATTATATGAATTTAAATTAAAATATTAAAGAGATAGTTATTGTTTGGAAGAATTGGGGAATGATTTATTTATTAAAAATTTATGATTTTTCAACAACTAATCGAAAACTAAAATTTTAATTTTAAGCTGAATGAGATTTCGGCATATTTCTAGGTATTCAATATTTCACGGAAATATTAAAACTTAATATTTCTTGGATTAAAAAATATATTATAAGATTGCAACTCTTAATAATTTTGAATTGCGAATGTGCAAAAATATTGCAAAATGCTGATTAAGAAAAGATCTGGCTAAACATCCCAGCAATATTGTTTCCAAACACAAAATTTTTTCTTTAAAACTAACTTACGAGCAGCAATTACAAAAATACTGGTAAGCAGTAATAACTGAAATAATGAAAACAGAAAACGAAGGTTTGCCGTAGTAGAAACTAGAACCGGTATACAGCAGTCACTCGTACTCCAATATTTGATGAAATAACATGAAAAATTTAGGAAACATACATTTAACACAAAATTTGAAAAATTTAAATCAAAATGTGAGATTTTTATAAAATTAAATAATTTGAAAAAACTGAGTGTAAAGCGCGAATACTTGGAAATTACTATAAATTGAAATTAGTATTGAATTACATAGTATTCTGAGATATGATTTACAAAATTACTGTCGATTTCGTTTATGCGATAAGTTGGCAACTCTAAGGAAACAATTGACAGATGCCTAAATGCGGCGATGGTAATTAACTAGGGATTTGACATCGAAAGTGTGACGCCAATGTTAATATAACTTCAACAGTATAAATAATTGTTAAAGTTCTGCCTTTTTATTACACAAATACGATAGTAGAAAAAGTCTATTTTAAAAAATTGTGCAGATGAGAAAGCAATCGAACCATTCGTTATTCAAGGGTTTGTGATTCCATATTCAAATACAAACGAAATGTAAAAAACATAAGATAAATAAATTATAACTTTTAATACGGTTACTAATTTCTAACGAAAAAGTTTATGCTGACCTAAGTTACTCATCCCTTCAGAAGTGATAAGGGTCTATTACTTAGCATTCATTAAAAGCATTACCTAAATATTTATGTACAAAACTGTAGACATTCATTAAGAATAAGTGAAATCAATAGAACAATCATATACTCAAAATACCAGTTATACAAGGCAGTTACTGCGTGTGCGTTTATAATTTATAATATAATAACATATTTAATATTCGTAGTATTACTTCCTTGTTCCTCTTAAAGTGGTAACCCACGTAGCCAACCACTGGTGGACTACCAGTGGCAGAAGCGGTGGTGGCCGCCCGTACGCCAGTGGCAAAAATATTATTTATCAGAGCAATGTCTCAAATGTAGCAACAGCAAACTTTTATACAGATAGAGTTTAAACTAACCTAAACCCAACAAAGGGTTGAAGGAAATGCTAGCAAGCTCACCATTTACATTGAATTTAAATTGACAATGGAAAATATAATGAATTTTTTTATTATAAGCAATAACAACAAGCATAGAAAAATGCCCAATTTAGATTTAATTTTCAATTTCCGAAGGAATTGCAATTTTTAAACCTTATTTTTTTCCAATAATTAAAAATGTTTAAAGCTTTATTCGTTTTATGCAGATCTGGAAAATCCAAATGTCTTACATATTTGAGTAATTTTAAAGTACTTGTAATTATTAAGATCAATGAATAAATGTATAACTAAATATATATATATATATATATATATATACTAATACGTCCCGATTCATACAGGGGTTTTTGCAAAAATCTCTCCATAGAGGGACCGGGGCCGATTTTCTCATAGTACAGAGAAGGACTTTCTGCGATTACTCGCTAAAAAAATTTTCGATCCTTAAAATATTTTGCATGAAGGTAGGGACTACTAAAAGACTATTTCCTACAAAAATTCAGGAATTTATGTGGAAAAATCAGATTATATGGTTATGTGGAAAAAATACATGAAGGGAGGTATTTATATATATACATAAAAGAAATTTGTTTAAAAACAGCATATCATATATCAAATTTGTTACCCTTAACACAGAGTAGAAACCTTCCAAAATGATCACAAATCGGAATGTATTGAAAGATTTTCTTAGAAGGGAGTAAATAATTTAACTAGACAAACGATCACTCTGTGTACTAATTTTTATCGGTCCTTGGTAAGTATATCGATTAATATTGGTAGGTTTTAATGATCGCTTTTTGGACCACTGTGTTAAATATTAAAGAACCTGCTATCGACGTAAAACATACGGAGACACTGTGACAAGTAAACAAGTGTATGTCATGTCGGTGTAGAGCTGTGTGCTAAATATACGTACAATAAATTATTCTACTTTGTGTTTATATATGACCATTTTCAGGTAGCAGACAGTGCTTTGATAGCATAGGATGGTTGGATCATTTAAAACACCACCTTTATGGACTGAGGATAAGCCATTTTCTGTGTGGAAACAAGAAATTCAAATATGGCAAACTGTAACGAATTTGGAACAAAAGCAACAAGCCCCAGTTATTGTATTAAATCTTGTGGGAAAGTATCGGGAAGCTGATTGGAATTAACTCTGGCTGAAATCAATTGTGAAGATGGTTTGAAAACGTTATTGGATAAGTTGGAAAAATGCTTTGAACGTGACGCAGCAGATTTGGCTTATGAAGCCTATTCAAAATTTGAAAAGTATTGCAAATCTTCTGATGTTTCTATTCCTGATTATATAAATGAATTCGATAGGTTTTACAACAAAGTATATAAAGTATATAAAATGGAATTGCCTGATGCAGTGCTTGCTTTCAAATTGTTGGACAATGCTGGTCTTGATGAGAAAGAGCGTCAGTTAGTTCTTTCGTCTGCTTAGAAGCTGGAATTTATTGCTATAAAATCAGCCTTGAAGCGCATTTATGGTGGGTCGTCCATGCAGCCAACTACATCTGCAGCATCTGGATTAAAAATGGAAGCTACAGCATTTCATGTGGATCAGCTTGAATCAGAACAGTGTCAAAATAATGACGTTTACTTAGCTAGCCGTGGACAAAAGTATTATCGTTATAGGAGGTCAGGTGTACAACATGGTGGCCGTTCTCAAGTGCGCAATCGTCAAACGGCAGAAAGAAGATGCTACATATGCGATTCCAAAATGCATTTGTCATGGACGTGTCCACATAAGACTGATACGGAGCAGTATGTTAATCATTGTTATGCTGAGAAATTACCCAGCTTGTTGGAGCAGTCTTATGGAAGAGAAATAGTTGATACTGCTTGTACTACATCTGTTTGTGGTCCCATTTGGTTGAACGACTATATTAATTCACTATCTATCCAAAGGCAAAACGAGGTAAAATGGCAATACAGCAACGTTCCAAAAGTTTTTGTATTTGGTGATAAGAATAGAAGGAAATCCTTCTGGAATGTAATTATACCTGTTAGATTCGGAACTCAAAAGGTATCACTTGCTGTACGAGTTGTAGATGGTAAGTTGCCATTGCTTATTAGTAAAACGTCTCTTAAGAAGGCGGGATTAGTGCTAGATTTGGTTGGTGACGTCGTATGGCTACTGGGTGAGAGAATCGAATTAATAACAACTACCACAGGGCATATTGTATTAGATCTTTTGAAAAATGAAAGAGATTCTGTAGATGTATTTGCAAGCTTATGCCCTCTTGCGAAAATGACAGATTCGGAATTAAAAAATGCAATTATAAAACTCCATAAACAATTTGCTCATCCAAGTGCAGCCCGATTATCTACTTTAGTGAAAAATTCCGGTGTTAAAAACAAGGTTGTTTTTGAATTAATTGATAGTATAACTAAAGAATGCATTTCTTGTAAAATGAATTCAAATTTACCACCAAAGCCCGTAGTTGGCATGCCTCTTGCGGGCGAGTTTAATGATACTGTTGCTATGGACCTACATGAGTTAAAATCGAAGAAAATTTGGTACCTCCATATATTAGATCAGTTTACTCGGTTTAGTGTAGCTACAATTATATATTCTAAAGATCCTGCCATCATTGTGAATAAATTTATGCGTCATTGGGTGTTAAAATTTGGGTGCCCTAAAAGGATCATTTCGGATAATGGTGGCGAATTTAACAATGATTTAATTCGCCTGTTAGGCGAGAGGTTGGATTCAAAAGTTATTACTACAGCTGCTTATAGTCCATGGTCTAATGGCACAATTGAACGCCACAATCAAGTTTTGATACAATGTTAAATAAGGTCATCAGTGAGACGGGCCTAGATCTGGAAACAGGTATTGAAAACGTTGCGTTTGCTAAAAATTGTTTATCCTTAACATCCGGTTACAGTCCGTACATGTTAGTATATGGCAGAAATCCCAACTTACCTGGTGTATTAAGCAACAAACTCCCTGCGCTTTCACATGAAGTTGATACTGGTTTAATAGGCAAGCATTTAATTGCACTTTCAGCTGCCAGGAAAGCTTACATGGAAGCTGAAACATCAGGTAGAATACGCATAGCATTGGCTCGTAACTTGCGACCAACAGACACTAGTTTCTCTCCTGGCGATGAGGTTTTCTATAAAAGGGATGGAGACAAACATTGGAGGGGGCCTGGCGTAGTGCTAGGAGTTGACAGTCAAGTAGTTTTTGTCCGTCATGGTGGTTTGTATGTAAGGGTACATAAAAGTAGATTGATGCATTCTCATTTAAAGAAATCTAATTTCTCAAATCAGGCACCTTGCATTCCCAGTGAAACTGACCCACTAGTAAAAGAGCAAGCAGTTCTGAGTGATTCTGATGACGATAGTTCCGTTGATGAGAACGTGTTGCCACGGTTTTCTTTTTTGAATCAGAAAATACCTGATATAGGCCAAATGGTAAAGTTTGTTCCATCTGAATTGTGCAACTGTATAAGAAGAGAGTACAAAGCAGTCATAAAAAGCCGTGCAGGTAAATCTACTGGTAAAAATAAACATAAGTACAATGTCGAGTTTTTGGCACCAAGAGATGTCGAATGCTTTGTGGATCATTTAGATTGGAAATCTGACGTGGAATCATGAGAACTGTAATACATTAAACAAAGAATTGGATGAACCATCTATGTCAACAGAACAGAATGATAAAGAACAGGAAACTTTACTAGCTTCTAATCTACCGTCGAAGTACGACTTTACGCAGGTGGAACTTAAGGAGATAGAGAACTGGCAGATGTATGAGACGATTGAGGAAGTTGAAGATATTGGACAAGAGAGAATTCAGACACGTTGGGTGTATAGTTTAAAAGACGGGCCCAGTGGTGAGGTCATCAAAAAAGCAAGGCTTGTGGCGAAAGGCTTCCAGGAAATTGAGAATTTTCAAACTGATACCCCAACTTGTAGTCAAAAGACTATTAGATTATTATTTATTGTTGCAGTTTGCCATGGATGGGAGCCTCATTGTATGGATATAAAGGCAGCTTTTCTTCAAAGCATTGGAAAGTATTTGGATAGAGACGTCTTCTTAGAACCTCCTCACAATCACGCAAAAAAGGAAAATTGTGGAAATTGATTAAACCGGTATATGGTTTGACTGACGCATCAAGGTGTTGGTATCGTACACTGAAAGAAAGTTTGTTGTGCCTTAACATGGTAGTTTCGAAGTATGATCCAGCGTTATTTCTGTGGGAAAATGACGATAAACAGGGTTTCATCTGTGCACACGTAGATGATTTATTTTGGTGTGGCGATTCTGTTTTTGGTGATGCAGTGATTGAACCATTAAAGCAAATATTTCGAGTCAGTAGTGAAAAATCGAATAACTTTCCATTTCTGGGGCTGAATATTTCTACTAAAGGTGAAGGTATCATATCAGTGGATCAAAATTCTTATGTATCACGGTTGAGTCAGATTACATCATTTGAGTCTGCAACTGAGCAAGTTGGCTTAGGAAGAAAAGGTGTTGGTCAATTATTGTGGATATCGACGAGGACAAGACCTGATCTTGCTTTCAATATATCAAATTTAGCAGCGAAGGTGGATGATGGTCATACCAATATTATATATGCTGTCAATAAGCTGATAAGAAAATTGCAACACGAATCTTGTGAATTGAATTTTAAGAACATTGGGGACTTAACTAAATGTAAATTGCTTTTGTTTTGTGATGCTTCATTTGGGAACTTAAGAGAAGGAGGGAGTCAAGGAGGTTATATTATTTTACTTGTTGGAAAGAATCAGAAATTTGCATTAATATCATGGAAGTCCTTCAAACTGAAACGAGTAACTAGAAGTACGCTAGTCGCAGAAATTATTTCATTATCTCAGGCACTTGATGAAGCTTTATTTATTTGTGGATTATTGAAAGAGATTATTGGAATACAGTTACCTCTTCACTGCGCTACGGATTGCAAATCTCTTTACGATGATGTTCATTCTTTAAAAGAAGTAACCGAGAAACGTTTAAGAATAGATATTGCTTGCATTAGAGAAATGTTAGAAAATGGTGATCTTCAGAAGATTCATTTAATTGCAACTAATGAACAATTAGCTGAGTCTTACTAAATATAATACGACATCCCAACGACAGCTTAGGGAAACAATAACTTTGGGAACCTTGAACTTGGATGATATCAATCTTTAAAAATGGATAACAGGGAATGTTAAATATGAAAGAACCTGCTATCGACGTAAACATACAAAAACACGGTGACAACAAGACAAGTGCATGGTTAGTCGGTGTAGCTCTGTGTGCTAAATATACGTACAATAAATTATTCTACTTTGTGTTTATATATGACCATTTTCACACTGAATCAGAAATTCATTATACTTTTATTGAGCTTTTCTGGATTCTCAAACTCAACTAATTTTACAAGTACATACACATTTCATATAGTCTATATATTAGGAATATGGATTAGAATCTTCTTACTTATTCAATTATGTTATTAATTAAGGGTAGGGTAAAACTTCATAAATTTTAACAAAAAAATTTAATTGCATTTTTTAATAAAGTTGAATAAATGTTCATTTCTAGTGCTTTATATCTCAAAAGCAAATGGGACTTTCTAAAAAAAATAACACAGGCTTTACAAAAACTTCAAACAAAACGTTTTGCAAACGAAAGGATATAGTCCCTTTTACAAAACAAAGTTTTGTAAATTTTAGCTTTGTTTTTATACACAGTGACGCAATATTCTTAAAATCAATTGTAAGTTTCTTTTTATGGTTTCCGTAATTGTATGTTTGGAAAAAAAATGCCATGAACGCGTTCCAACTAATATTTGGGTAGTTTCTTTTCTACGAAATTTTTGGGAGTGCTCTCAAATTTCACATTGGATTCAAATAGCCATTGCAAAAAACTAAATTTTTGATGTTTGGAAAAGTATTTCGTTTTGTGCAGGACCCACTCACTGGGAATGAGCACTTATTCCTTAATTATTTTGCAAGAAGCTTATTATTATATTTGACTTGAACATTAGAAACTTTAAAAAACCCAATATGAAACGAACTCCAAACAAAATCTTTTAACTTTTCAGTGATGCATTTTCAGGGTCATTTTGTCATTTGCTTTGCAAGAGTAGGCATTTTGTTGAATAGAACTGGAAAGGTTTTTCACAATGTCGGCAAACTCAATCCATTTTTTCAGTATTACTTGGAACAATTTTAGTTAACACTTTACAATCAGGCTATGTCCTTACTATTCTTTTAAGGGAAATTTAGACAATATGTTTTCAGGACTAGAAGTTTTCTTTTCAAATACCATCCAGTTTCCCATTTATTGATACTACAACCTTGAGTTTGTTGAACTTTCGGATGAAGGGCTGATTTCGCATTCTGATATCTGGAGTACGTTTCTTGCTGCTTACAAAATATTTGTCAATTACATGGTCTTANCTTCATAAATTTTAACAAAAAAATTTAATTGCATTTTTTAATAAAGTTGAATAAATGTTCATTTCTAGTGCTTTATATCTCAAAAGCAAATGGGACTTTCTAAAAAAAATAACACAGGCTTTACAAAAACTTCAAACAAAACGTTTTGCAAACGAAAGGATATAGTCCCTTTTACAAAACAAAGTTTTGTAAATTTTAGCTTTGTTTTTATACACAGTGACGCAATATTCTTAAAATCAATTGTAAGTTTCTTTTTATGGTTTCCGTAATTGTATGTTTGGAAAAAAAATGCCATGAACGCGTTCCAACTAATATTTGGGTAGTTTCTTTTCTACGAAATTTTTGGGAGTGCTCTCAAATTTCACATTGGATTCAAATAGCCATTGCAAAAAACTAAATTTTTGATGTTTGGAAAAGTATTTCGTTTTGTGCAGGACCCACTCACTGGGAATGAGCACTTATTCCTTAATTATTTTGCAAGAAGCTTATTATTATATTTGACTTGAACATTAGAAACTTTAAAAAACCCAATATGAAACGAACTCCAAACAAAATCTTTTAACTTTTCAGTGATGCATTTTCAGGGTCATTTTGTCATTTGCTTTGCAAGAGTAGGCATTTTGTTGAATAGAACTGGAAAGGTTTTTCACAATGTCGGCAAACTCAATCCATTTTTTCAGTATTACTTGGAACAATTTTAGTTAACACTTTACAATCAGGCTATGTCCTTACTATTCTTTTAAGGGAAATTTAGACAATATGTTTTCAGGACTAGAAGTTTTCTTTTCAAATACCATCCAGTTTCCCATTTATTGATACTACAACCTTGAGTTTGTTGAACTTTCGGATGAAGGGCTGATTTCGCATTCTGATATCTGGAGTACGTTTCTTGCTGCTTACAAAATATTTGTCAATTACATGGTCTTAATAGACATTAAACGATGAAGTTGTGAGAAAATGCAATTTTCGTCTGCACTCAAGTTTATTCATAAAACACCATGTATTTTACTAACCAACATCTTCTATTTGTAAATATTTTAGACTTTGAGACATTTACAAAAGTAAACACCAGTGCTAAAAGGAATTTTTTATATATATATATATATCAAGGCGAAACACATTTTCACATTTTTACACAGGCCTTACATTTCCTCACATTTAGCGGAGGTGAATCCATGAATTTGATTGGTTTATGTACACATATTTAACAAATATTTATAAATAAACCAATAAAATTAATGCATGAGGATGGCAAGGTCTGTGTAAATATGTATATATATATATATATATATATAT
>CABFPE010000046.1:585051-598340 GCA_900660155.1 Hofstenia miamia
TGTGCGGATTGATAATGTTTATAGTGAGTACTTAGCAACTAACAAAGGGGTTCCACAGGGTACAGTGCTTGGTCCTCTTCTTTTCAACTTGTACATAAACGATTTGTCAACATATATTGATGATGCAGAACTAATTCAATATGCAGACGACATTTGCGCCATAAATAGACATGTGAGCCCAATAATAGCCACAAGAAATTTGCAGAACACTTTTACCAAAATCTGTAGTTATCTTAACCAAAACATGCTAACAGTGAACACGCAAAAAACTCAGTTCATCATCTTCGCTCCAAGTGGATCAGAAGCAATAGCTAAAGACATAAGTCTAAGAGTTTCCGACGGTATATCATCAATCCAAAACAGCAAATCAGTAAAGTACTTAGGGGTGGAAATAGATCAACACTTCTGTTATAACGACTTCATAAACACCAAGATTCGTAAGATTGCGTTTGGAATACAGTATCTAAAACAAATAAAACGGTTTAAGCAGAGTAAAGATTTAATCAACGCTTTTGTAATTAGTCAATATACATATGCTTGCATTCTTTTAAGCAATATTAAGACAGTTGATCATGAGCGTATAAATAGATTGTTTAACTGGTCAATCTGTGTCATGTTTTCCATTAGTAAACATCAAGTTAGTAAAAAACTGCAAACATTAACATTGTTTCGTCCATTTACTATAACCAAGTACAACAGCTTAGTACACATGTTTAAGCAGTTGAAAACAAGTGGTAGGGCACTAATCAAGAAATTTGTAAAATATAATCACCGTGCTAACATGTGCATAAACAATATACATCCAAGAAGCAAATACTGGGAAAATTCTTTTACAACAACATCTTGCAAACTGTGGAATGATTTACCTATCAGTGTAAGGAAAGCCAGCGATATAAATGAATTTAAAAAACTGTTAAAACACAATTTATTAGCAGAACAAAATAATAACAGAATACTTAAACGTTAAAACTGTAGCGAAACTTCTTATTTTTAATCCATTTTAATTGTAAATATCTGTGTGCATTTTAATTTAATTATTGTAGCTTAGTTTGTAGTATATGTATATCTAAGTTCTGTGTACATTTTTTGTAAATATGTATATATCTTATTTGTACATATGCAAAGAGCAAACAAAATAAAGCTATTGAAGATTATATATATACAAAACTGAAAAAAAGTATGGAGATATCGTGGCTTAAGGGGTAATAACCAGATCAAAAGTAATATATACATACACACTAAATAACAAATCCATCAATTTGAAAAATACCGTGTTTGTAAATACAGCGGACTTTTATAAATACCCACAACTATTTAGGCTATTCAAATTGGGTTTTTTGGAGCTCCTCAGGTCTGAATTAGATTATGATATTAAAACTAAACTTTGCATAGAAATTCTTATCAGTACTATCAAATTGGACTACCTAAATATGTGATAACGTTATCAAATATAATAATTAGAGATTTTCGTGAAATCAATTGGCTTTAGCACTTTGAAATGCTGGAATTCATTAGGACTTACTTCTAACTTTTCAAAGTATTTTTTACGTATTTTGCATATTTTTTCAAACTAACAATAATAAGTTTTTTCTAAAAAATGAAAGATTGCCCATTATTGAAAAACAATATCATACATAAAATAAGCAGAGAATTAATTTTTTTAACCCCAGTAAATTACAAAAGGTTAATAGGGGAGAAAATCGCCGCCCCTAAAATCAAATGGTTTTAATGAAAAACAGAAAATCATAAAATCCACTTCAAATAATTTTCTTCGTTAATGAGAGACTTATTTTGAACACTACAAGAGGAGCGGTAGATTCATTTAACGTATCCTTGTCTGAAGATAAATTGATTGGTTGAAATAAGACTGTTCATATATTAGAAGATATTTATTCCCAATTTAATTAGAATATAACATTGTGAACTTTTAATAGAATGTATAACAATTTTAGCTTTTTTAATGATAGTAAATGTAATCCTTGGCTAATAAAATGGCGCTTAATCTATAATTAATATAATTTTTCAAGACTGCTATATTATTTTTACAGTTGACAAAAACCATTTTACATTCAAATCATCAGAGCTTCAATCACTCGCACATAGACTAACAATGTTATGAGCAATGACAAGTCTTGGCTTGCAATATTTGTAAAATTTTGAATATGCTAAAGATTAGGGACTAAAAAGCAAAGTACGAGGCAACAACTTCATTTGATATTGACTAATTTTATATTATACTACAATTAATATTATAATATATTTGCTTAGCTGTCCCATGTACATCGCATCCCACAAATAATATTTATTATCCCATCTGTCCCATTCAATTACCTCATAAGCGATTTATTTGTCACCTGAGTGATCCATTCATTAGCAATGATAAAGAGCTTCTATATTTATTGAGGTTTTCGATCTTTGTTCAATTAATATTTGTAATTATCAGAACCTTAGTTTTCCATCAAACCCTTAACAAACACCTAATCATTCTTGTTTCATTTCCACAGGAGCAAAAAATGATTAACCTATGCCGCGGTTGACCGCTTTTGATTCTTTTTTATGAATGAACCATCGAGCTTTAAATATCGAGATGTATGACCTCGTAATGTAAAATATGGCAAAAATAAAAAATTGAGTGACAATGAAAACTTTGCTGTCTGAAAGTTTACATCAAAGGCAAAACGAAGGTCGTCTGACCTACAGGAATTTGATGGGACACCTTGCGACAATTTCTATACAGCAGATTTGAGGAAATAGGTTTAAAAATGAATTTAATGTATTTTATTGCAGGGTCTGAGGTGAAATTAGAATTTCAAATAGTTATTGCTCCAAAATCCGTTAGACTTCTGATTACCTGAACATTAGGCATGGTGTGAATGCAATATTTTAAAAAAAATTAGAATTTTCAATGAAAGGTAAATAATCTTTTCAGGACCTTAAGCACAGCAATAAACTTTAATGCAAATTTTCAACATTACATTCAAGTAGAAGTGTTATTGCCTCACAATTTTTAATTTTCATAAAAAACTTAAAGGAAATTGTTTGAAAAGTGAACACCAAGCGACATAAAGTTGATACCATTGACTAAGTTACTCTGAATTTCCCTTAACTTTACGAGTAATGGATACTTCGCGCGCCTCTAAGTGTATATAGTTGGTAACTTCGTAAAAATAATGATATAAACACACAAAAAAGTTGGTAAGCACAAGAAAAATTAAGAACATGAAAGCATTCAAGCCCTCAATCTATTTTTAAAAATTTCAAGGATATATCCAATATAATTTTCGAATTTCTGACCAGTTATTGAATCAGAATAGACTACTCAATCGACCACATGGCTGATACAATAAAAAGCCATAATTTAAAATTAGTGTTCAGCGGTTTCCAAAAAGTGATGTTGATTTCGGTTTCGGCTTTTGTACAACTCAAACTGCGGTTTCGTTTTCGGTTTGGGATTTATAAATTTATATTTAATTACTATTAGTATTAGTAAAAAGTTATTCAAACGAAAAAGACCTTTTTCAAAAAAATTAAGTTTCATAGCAATAAATTAAGTTGTTAATCAAGCAAAATTACTCGTCAACTTGACAAACATTCGGCCAAGAAGACTGCACCGTTTCTTGAAAATACCATTATAGTCGGTTGCTTTTGCTGAAATCCGAAAAACTCTGTTTTCGTTTTTTTCTCGCTTCGGTTTTGAATGAAAATCGGTTTCGGGTTTTGGCTGTATAACGCCGAGACCTACTTAAAATCGTACATTGTAATTTTCAAATAGTTTTGATATACTTGTCATTTTTATTAACATGAAATTCGAATTTTTTCAAACCAAAACAGTAAAAGATGCATATTGGCAAATTAATAAATTTTGAAATCTGAGGTTTTTTTGGCAAATAAGAACTAAATGGTTTAGTGAAAATCATATTTGACACAATATCTAATTTAAGGAAGAGGTTAACTAGGGAAATTTTGACACCAGAAGAGGCAATATATAAGATAATGTTTCATATACATGTACTTATATTGTTGCGATCGTCGAAATGATTGCCAACTTTAATTGCGTTTAGAAAAAAATATATTTCATAGTTTCAAATTAAAAGTACTTTTGCGTGGAACTAAGAGAAAGCATTGCCTTCAAAATTAAATTGCCTATCTCTAATAAATCGTCTCAAGTAACATCTTTATATTACAATATAAGTAAATAGAAATCATCGATAAAGCGGAATTATCTTTTGCGGAAAGAAGCGGGAATTATATTCCAGTTGGTTAGACATTTACGATCCAATGCTGCGAGTATCTGCAAATAAAATTAGGGAGCAGAAGAGAAATACAGAATATCAATGGAATAAAAGAACGGCAAATGAATGGCACGGCGTACCCAATCAAGCGAATTAAAGCCCGGGCGAGGCTGGCTATTGTATTGGAAGAAGAACGCTGATTAGCTCCATCAAATTAACTACCAAATGGCATGACTTCTTAATTCACAGTCAATAATCTATTTACCGCCGACCAATGAATCAATTTATATTTTGTCAATAGATGTTAATGGTTCAAAAGAGCGCAGTTTCGTCTGGACAGTTTCTGCTAACTAGTAAAAATAAATGTAAAGTACAGTTAATCTCTTAAGAAGCTGAGGTATTTGTGATGAACGAAATGCTGACAGCATATAGTGTCTGCAATCGAAAACTTTCACTATAGTTAACATTCATGCATGACATGTTACCTAGTTCAACCATAACTAAGCTACTCTTCCTAATTATGGAAATGTTCTTCTTTCGAAAGTAGAAATAGAGGCAGTGATAATATTCAAAATATATTCTTGCAATTTCTAAAATTCTTAACAAAACTTTATGATTTATTTTATTTGCCCTGATTTCTTTACGATTTTACAGTAAGATTCTTTGATTAACGCGTCATCCATCTGGGCTTTATGTTATGAGGAAATTTATGAATCGGGAACAAATTTGTCAAACACTTGGTCCCTCAAGGAGAAATAAATTGCATATAATATAAAATAATATAATATAAAAATTCAAAACTAAAAATCTGAAATTTCTTCTGAAACTTTGAAAAATTTTTGCTATACTCATTACAGTAATTTTAGCATCACATTTTCAAAAACGAAATATAAATTGGTTGGAAATTTTCTTGGAATATTTTAAAATATTTTCAAATTGAAAAAAGTTTTACACATAGTTGAACTACATATATTTCTTTATCTTCAAATTCGACTTCAACGATTAACAAAAGTTAATTTTAAATTCATTGTCAAGAGTTATTTCTCAGAAGTGAAAGAACATGAAATATTTTTGAAGTGACGTCGCAGACAGGGGCAGGATAGCTTGAGCCCTCCCCGGAGAGCTTTTGAATATTATGTTTAATAAGTTATAACAATTTTATATATATATATATATATTTGAAGACAATTAAGTTATACTTAAAATCTTAAGTTTTGATATATGTAAATGTTAATGATCTCTTTAACAAAACTAATGACTATTTTTCTATTTAGTATGCCATTTTTTTAAATACGTCAAAAAATCAAGAATTTGAATTGTTCACATGATAATTCGGACCCAAAGGACTTATTAATAAAAAATATAATAAAAACATCTACCCCTATGTTAGTCTGCTTTCCTCGATGACGGAGTTTCAGCTTCATGTATCTCTTTTAGCCAGTTACCCACTGGACTTTACATGAAAAACCTCATTCTAGTTCTTATTATTACATGTTAATTCTAAGTGTGTTTTCAAATTCAGTTAAATTAATTCCACTTTTCAATACGTTCTAATCAACGCAAAACATTTTTAAAAACTCGTCATGAGAATACGTTGCCGCCAATGACTAAGTGTGAACGACTAACTTTTGAATAGTTCCCGTTTAACGTATTTGTCAAAATCATACTATAAAATTGCTGAAGATATTTATTAGGTTCGAATAAAAGACTCACTGTTTTATACAGTCCAGATGCTATGAAGAAATTTAACAACAGTTCTGGGAATTTGATTCTTTGCCATAATTAAGATAAAAGCCACTGTAATTATAGTTCTTTAAATAAATGAATAAATGCTCATATAAACTCTTTGATTTTGCCACTCGACATAAACCCAATTCCAAAAATAAAAAACATTTCAACAACAGGACTTTGTTTCTTTTAATTTACTAATATAGGAAATGTTTTAATAAAAGACATTATGCTAGTTCAAACAAAAATTTATCAATTTTATATACATGTACAATAGATACAAAGATGGATAGCAAAGTTTATTACTATATTTCAAAATTCACGGTATTTCATCCTGCTATGAAAAATATGATGCTCTCGTCTTTCGACTTGTAGACGAGACAATCATAAATGTTTTCCAATTTGAAAGCTTAAAATAATTTATAGTATGAGTGTCGAAAATTGATGTGGAATAATCACTTCTAAAATTCTTTTTCAACTCAAAGATTTTGTAAGCTTAGAAGCCCAAACAAAATAATAAAATATTTTTGTTCCTTTATATATATATATATATATATATATATATATATATATATATATATATATACATACATAATTGCTAAAAGATGCTTAATACATTTAAAAGAAGAACTTACTGCAAATGTCGGAATTAGATAAATAATTAAAAAGTTTTTTTCATTTATTTTTGGTCGGGTAGTTTTATTCATTAATTATGCACCAAAAAGCTATTTTCAGGCTAGTATTGTAAATGGTATTTAATCCGGATATATTGTAAGTCCTCCAGTATTTACATAATATAGTTTGTGCTATTTAACAATAATAAAATTATCAAATCTGAAATCAATGATTTACTAATACAATTGATTCTTTGCTATCCAAACTCTCTAATCCTGATTAATTGAAATCTAAAATTGTGTTTAAAACTCTACCAAATATTAATCTATGTCATAGTATTGAAACAGTGTATTTAAATAAACGGGATTCATCATTTTTACAAGCCATCTGTAAGCTTGTCTCGCAAAATTTTCATAGTAACTGTAATAATCACTGTTATTCAATAATTTTTTATTTTTATGATTAACTTCAAACCTAGAAAAAGCTTAATAAAGTTATTTAGCTTCATTGCACTAGTTGTATAATCCGCCATTTGATTAGTAAATTTGTGTAATCCGGAAAAATAAATATATAAGTTTAAGCATATGTCTCAAGGATGGAGGAGGGAAGAGACGGCTCACCGCCTATGTATTTTCTCAAAAGTCAGACAAGCCCTACCGGCAACCTATATTTACTATATCTTGATTCGCAATTTTTAGTTCAATATACAGTAGGTTAAAAAAACAGTAACAAAATAGTAGAAAATAGAAACGTGTATTGAACAACAATAAAATATATATATTTAGAGCTTGAAACAGTTAGTTGAATACAAGCTACAAAAGAAACTGATAGTATAAGTCAAAGTTATTTAAAATATGCTGTTTTATTATAATTGCTCAAAATCAACTGTCTTCATCCTGCAGTTCATTTATTATTTACCAGGCCTTGCCCACAGCCCACATGAATATCTCTATGCTCCATCCTGCGGTCCACAAGGACCTTGTCAACCCACAGCCAGCGTGAGCAGGCCTCGACCACTTCTACCTTTCATATTTCCTTTAATATTTTACAATGTCCGGATTAGACAGATTAAATAAATTGTTTAATATTTATGCTGATATATATATATATATATATATCAAGGACATACTAAATATAATATATTTAGTATGTCTTTGATATATATATATATATATATATATATATTGGATATTTGAATGGTTTTTTAAAAATACTCTAGGCTAGGCCTGTTACTAATGTGTACAGAGAGACACGTCTTACATACCCTAACTCAATTTCTAGCTGG
Organism: Hofstenia miamia; assembly: GCA_900660155.1. Lineage (NCBI taxonomy): Eukaryota > Metazoa > Xenacoelomorpha > Acoela > Hofsteniidae > Hofstenia > Hofstenia miamia. The sequence goes on from CABFPE010000046.1 coordinate 592,912, forward strand.
CTCTTTGTTTCTCCCCTGGGGTTTATCCTGACTACGTCTCTGCCTAGTGTTATTTAGATATTTTTACCTAGTAAGATTTGACATTGATTATTCTCTACATTTATTTAAACCTTCATTCAATTTCGTTAAGCGAACAACGTGAGAACAATCGAGAAGTTGTGACGAAATTATCTGACTTTGTTTTGTTATTTAAATGGGTTTAAAAGACATGTTTACAAACATTGAATGAATAATTTTCCCACAACTAATTGATTGCATGTGTAACAACGTGATTAAAGAAATAGTATTTTGGTCATTTGTCAATAAATTAGACATTCCAAAAATTTCAAATATTTATCGGTTTTTCTTTGAACGATTCTTAGCGTTGCAAGGAAAATATATAAAGTGTCAATTTTTTTATGAAAAAAACATTATCAAGGTATGTACAACTCAACAAACTGTGTAAGAACCAATAGATAGACTGCGTCTAGTTACTATCCATATACAAATGCAAAATAACAAATTACGTTCAAACTTTACAACTCGATTAATATTTTCCAAAAATGAATTAGTTTTTTAAGTACTTTACCGGTATTATTGTTAGATAACATCAAGATGTTTATGGGTCCTTAATATATATTAGAAAGAATGTAGAATTCCACCGGGTTTTTCACAAATACCTATTGCAATTAATAACTATGCTTTGTAAAAAAATTTTTAAATAATTATATAAGTGAAATTAATTTCTAAACGGTCATTTGACTGCTCTACCATAAAAAATGTGGATTTCATTATTTTGTTAATAGATTTCAACAGGAAATGAAAATGCAAAAAATATTGAATGGAAGTATATTCGAATAACAGACAGCTCTCTTAAAATTTCAGCTTTACAACTTCCTCCTTATCCGCTATTGTAAATTTAAATCGAATTGAATTTCAATCAATATATTACGTTAGCCTGAAATCATGCTGTTGATTTTCCATAAAACGAGAGATAAAAAACTGAAGTGTAGGCATAATTAATGTTCTGAACTTTTAGATTTTGGGTAAAAATTTTTCCAATGCAAATATACAAAGTTTTTTCCAGAAAATTTGCAAAAATGCGTTTACAATAATAATTACTGTTACAATCAGTTTGCTTAAATTCCGGTAAAAACGCAGTCCAAAAAATCTTAGCTTTAGTCTGGACACGCCCCCTTTGATATACAACTCAAAAGCTTATTTATATATACCCCCGCCCTTCCTCCTTTATTTTCATTTTTCCTTCAGTCCTAATCGGTCTCCTATTATTGCTTCTTCAAAATACAACATTCCTTTAAATCCTTGCTACCTTGTTTTGCACAATCTATTTAGATTGAATGCTCTTTCTACTTCTAGTAACTTTCTATTCTCTTAATGTATGCTACCTTCAGCTCATTCTAATTCCGCCTAACTATTATTATTATTATTATTGTTATTATTATTAGCAATTTTGTTAACTATTTGGAGTAGTAATTGATAGAGATTTAACGTTTAATGAATTTTTTCCCTAAAATGTAGGAAAACGGCCTCCGGAATTATTATTTGCGCAATGTAGGACAGGCCTTTCAAACACCAATTCTTCATTCTTTTGTGCTAAGTTGCTTCAATTAATGTTGTTTTTATTCCAAAGTATCCCATCAAATAATCGGTCATCATTGGCAAAAATATTCAATTGGACATTAAAATCTCTGAATTATATCGATAAGCATAAGTCAGTGAGTAATATAATAAAATATGGCAATGTTCTTGCACCATTATATTTAATTTAATATCAAGCACTTCGTATGATACACAAATATGTACACAATTCAAAATCCTGAGATTTTTAATCAGTTATATCAAAATCAGCGATAGAAATCAGAAGCTACATATTAATATTAATCGTCCAGATTTATTTTTTTAAAGCTTCTAAACTATTGAATGATTTAAGTCCAAAAATACAAATGGCACAAAATTATAAAAATTTCCGACAAAAAATGAAAGAACTTATCAATTAAATACATGGACAGATTTCATTTAAAATTTACGCCCTTTAAGAAATAGTGCATATTTATTAGTTTGTAAATATACATGTATAGGAGTCGTAGTATTGTTTTTTTTGTTTTTTTTCTTATTATATTTTGCAGTTAATTTGTCTTAACTCTTATTAGAAACAACAGGTGGCTTATCTATGTAGAGAAAGTGGCATATATTTCTTCTAACATATAACAAAATTCATTTCTTAAGTTTCAATACAAGGATCTATGAATTGGTAATTGCACGAAATCTTCTAAAAATAACCATTGAGATAAATTGACATTTTTGCGAAAACCCAAAAATTTTATTCAAAACAGAATTCTACACAGTAAGCAAAGCTGATGAACACTATCTAATGGTTCAATGCAATTTTACTCATAAGTAAATGATATAAAGCACCAAAATGATTATCACTCCAAATAAATATGAAGTACGTTTTCAAAATTTGTACTTTCTATGTTCTATGTTATTGTTATGTTATTTCCTAAATGTTTCCAATAGAAAAAAATGCAGATTCAAATACTTTATATATATATATATATATATATATATAGATTAATTTTCATATAAATTGTAAATACAAACAGATTTTGAAACATTTAAAAAACTACAATACTTTAAAATAAATCATTAACTAAATATTTAAAGATTCAATTATCAGTTGACAATGGTTTGGGGTACTTTTCTTAACTTAGAACTCTTAGTTCTTTAACAGTTTTGAAAGATTTATATGAAACTTGTTGATGTTGATTGAATTTTCACAAAAATCATAGAAATACTATATTTCAACGTTTCAATATAATTTAAGTACAACAACCTGAAATATTGTTCTATACTACCTAAAGACGGTTTGGGGTAGTTTTTGCACCCCAGATATTCTGACTAAATAGATTGAATCTTGTATCTTAAAAAATGGAATGTACTACACAATTTTTTATAGTTAAATTATATAGTAGGACTTGGTAATCGACAAATATTATCAACGAAATTGAAACCTTTTATAAGACAGATACAAAGTCTATTGATAGAGACTTGCCAATGGTAATGCTAATCATGTAATAGCTGAACCCAAATTTTATCTACTGATGTTCCAAAATGAATAAAATATTGGAGCATTCTGACAAAAAAACCGTTTTCAAAAGCTGCTGTAGACGGATATTCAACAATAATACGACATTTTGAAAGGGAAATAGCCATTTTGCATTTTGCGAGAACATATTTGGTATTAAGAAATGGATACATGTATTTCAGGCAGAAAGGGATTAATGAGACAAAGTTATCCTGAAAGTTCTGCTTTGCAATTATGGATTGGATGTGGTCTGGACCGCTATTTATTTCAGTGGCTAGATTCGGAAAATTGTGCTCAAATAACTATATACGAATAATATAATGAGGTAAAGATTTAAAACCGAATTATAGTAGGCAATCATTAAATTTTGCATTCCACTGTACCGAGTACTTTTGGAAAAATTCTTCATATAGAGGGTAGATAAGCCATATATCCTAAAGACCCTAGTCGCTTAGCAAACTAATTGGTATAAAACATTATGCAGGAGGTTTCGAAAAATAAATTGAAAAGAATGATTGTATTCCTTCATAGCATTCAGGAACGACTAGAGTTTTCCATCATTATTAGAACCATAACATATGAAAACAGGCAATACTTTGACTTTTACAATGAGAGCTCAAACGATTTTTTTTGAAATAAGTTAGAATCATAAAGTGTTTTTATGGATTTTACATGGAGCTTTATGGCTTTTTATGATTAGATTCCAGGAGGTTAAAGAATAAATCTGGCGTATCTTCTTTTGTCATTTAAATTACTTAGAAAATTCCTGAAAATCCTGAAATTTTCCATGCCAAGCTCTAAGAGGCTGCTTTTTTTGGCCTGGACCAAGCCCACAGATCACGTACTATCTCAAAATTTGTCTGGACCGGTACAGCAGTCAGTCTAACTTGGCTTAATTGTTCAACCTAGGCCCGCAATATTTAGTCAAATAGTCCGCTTAATTGTTCAACCAATCAAAATATTTAGCAAACAGAAATTATATGGAAAAACAACAAAATCCATATTAATTAAAAGCCCGGAACAGTTTATTGAACACAAGCCGCAAACTTGTGGCCCCCTTACTTCAACCAGCAATTCATTAATTTTGGTCAGGTTTCCTCCACAACTCACATTAATAATTTTTTTAGTCCCAGGACAGCCCGGGCCAACTTGGGCCCGATAAGGACGCAACATGCGCGTTACAACCAGGCCTGTTTCCAGCCTTGCTTATTCCTACGAAATATTGCGTAGGACGTAAGTGAGTCATTTATGATGACTAAGTATTGATGGACATGGTCGGCCCTTAAAAGAACATAGGAAAGCTGAATAGCAGACTGTGTTTCATTTGAACAAGTTAGGAAACTGTTTTATGTAATGGACATCTCTGTAAAAAACTTGTTTAAGCAATAAACTATTTGTGTTATTTCAATAATAATTGTAGGGTACAAGAGCACCCCAAACCGTGTCATCATAGTAAGAAAGTAAACCGTTTCTAACTGTTATACGATTTTCCCAATTATAAAATCTAAGCAAAAAATGGACATAAAACCATTCTAAAAATAGTTTTTGATAACCATTAAACAATTGAATATTCAGTTAAAGAAAAAATAAACTTCATGACATTTACCATGAGGCTTGTCGAAAATGACATAGACCTTCTTGACTTCCATTTTCGTTAAGAGGGAATAGATGAGTGGTCCAAATCTTGGAGTGAGTTCAAAGGCTTGATTAATTTTTGAGTGCTCTGTTTGATATGTCACGTGTGCTAAATCAAATGCATCAAAGAATGACTGAATGACAGAGGTAGTAGCGAACTGGTTGGAACCACTGAAACCAGATACTATTCCGGACTTTCCAAGATTGCATACTAAATAAATTGATGTAAATATATTTCATGCGATTTAATAAGTCTAAATTAAATATTACAAATTCGATGCAAAGAAAAAGAAAGGTTAAAGTCTATGTACATTCTACATGCAAATCAGGGTAATTTTACAAAGCTCTGTTCTCTAAGTTTGAATAAAGAGTTATTCTATGCTCATTTCATAGAATATCTCTGAATAAAATACAAATTAAGCAACATGAAAGTAAAGATGTATGCGTTACGCCAACCACCAGATTGTGCAGTTTTTTAACACAAGTCACAGCACTATGTGAAATTTTACTGTGGTATTCTAGGAATGATTAAATATTTATAAATATTAAGTGCAGCTTTTCCAAAAATATAATTATTATTTTGCAATATAATGCCTGAACCATTTTGCATTGAATAAATTTCACTGAGACAGTTGACTTAGTTTATTATATGGAAAAACAACATTAACATATAGTGGTCTGAATATGTGATATAAATATATATATATAT
>CABFPE010000046.1:614653-648529 GCA_900660155.1 Hofstenia miamia
TATATATATATATATATATATATATGCGTGTAAGGGATTGCCTTGAAGAGATATCTAATATAGCTGCTTACTAATAGACGAACTTGAGGAGTCATTGCTAGACTGAATTGCCTTATATATACATCGCTCTTGCTCCTAAGCTATTTAGTAGATGCGGAATTGACAATTGTAACATCTCTTTCAATGAATGTTTAGTTTCCGCTTAAGGCATCTCTGTTAAACTACAGTGGCAGTTGTCTGCAACAAACATTAAATAATGTAATTCGCTAACCGTACAAACGGACAATACACGCGACTACCAACACAAAATTTTGGAAGGTCAAATATGCAACCCCTTTATTTTTTATGAAGAGGGATGCATCTTATACTTCCATCGCCAGAAGTGAAGCTGCACATATTTTTGTTTTTCGTTGCAATTATTTTGTATGTTAATACACTTTGTATTTTGAAAATCTTTTACTCTGAAATTTTGTTTTCGAATGGTAGTTCTATGCAAGCAGATATCATTTTCACAACTTATAATAAAAGTCGATGCACAGAATCTATTTGATAAACAGCTTTGCCCGTATAATTTCAATTTCAATACATATACAGTACTGGCCAAAAGTTTGGGAACACTTTCCAAATTTAGAAATTTTGTATTTTACACTAAAAAACGCAATGTAGAAACAATATAATAACACAATGTAGAAAAAATATGTTAACACCGTGTAGAAAGTAAATAGTTACTTCAGAAAAACTCACTAATATTTTGTATGTCCGCCATTATTGACCAAAGACGCAGCAATGCGATTTGACATTAACTCGACCAGCTTTCTACAATAATCATCAGTAATCTCTGTGCACCATACTACTTTTATTTGCTCCTTCAGATTGTCGAGTCATGTGAATTAGCGCTTCCTCAGACAGTTTTTGATGTGATGCCAGCAATTTTCTCTGACGTTGAGATCTGGGGAGTTTCCCGGCCCCAGAGCTGGCATTGGGTCTCACAGACCCATTCAATTTTATTTAATCCTATTTTTTAACGTGTTGTACCCTTCAGTACCTTATGTTTATTGAATGATTTACATTGTTTAAGAAGAGAATTTTAAAAAAATTAAAATATACAGCAGATAAGGTAAGAAAGGGCTCTCAGACCCGGTGCTATTTGTTTTACAAAGATGATAATATTGATGAATAATGAACATATTTGACATGAATCCCAGCTGTAATTTTACAAAACACTCATTTATTATTCAAAATAAAGTTTATTTTAGAAGTTGTTTATTATGACTATCCTTAACAGTTAGTAAAAAAATAGTTTGAAGATCATATATACAAAGTAACATGTGTTGATCTTTGGTCGTCGAATGTGTGGCCGGTATAATGTAAACTGGCAAATCTTGGATTCGTCAATACACATTACTTGATGCCACATCTCAGGCGTGTAGTGTTGGTATTGCCTGCAGAAGCGCAACCGGTCTCGAATGTTCTTTGAAGGCAATCAGGGTATGGCTGCCGGTTTGCACGATGGAAGGTCAAAGGTAGTGTTCAATCGACGCCTAATGGTGCGTGTTGATACATTCTGCACTACCGCACCTAGATTTGCTTTGACTTCAGAAGATGAAGAGAATGGTTGATTGACGACGTAACAATGAATGAGACGAACAGTCTGAGATGTCACTTTTGGTCTTTCAGACCGCTTGTGAGAGGAAAAATTTTGCAGTTGCTGATAGCGAGTAACACTTCTGGATACCGAAGATACTGGCACGCCCATTCTAACAGCTATAGCTCGATAATTGTACCCCTCCTCACACAAGATATGAATTTGAGCACGCTTTGTTGGTGAAATTTCACTACCACACCATATTTCAAACTATAATGATAGTGCTCTTTCAATGAAAATGTATTGTGTGTAAATCAAAAGTTGTGTTAACTTGATTGGCTAAATGAATCTGTTGTAAATTCTAAGAAAAATTGGGAATTCTAGGAATTTTATGACGTTTCCAGGAAATAGCATAAAACACGCTTTAGACAGGTTACTGTTCCCAAACTTTTGGCCAGTATTGTATAAATGTATGCATATATATATATATATATATATATATATAAGTTAGCTGTAGTATACCATGGTTATATCAATTAAAATGAATTCATATGTAAAATGGAATAGTAATTACAAATATGAATGCGTTTTATTGAACATTCGTTTCTGATGAAAATTGAATTTTAAGGCAGTCCATTCAACAATGTTTAATATCATTAGAATATTAAAACTTTTAATTGCTTTTGCAATGGAACAGATCTTTCGAAATCGAGCATAAATTAAAACGATTTAATTTTATAATTATGATTTTTGCATTTCAAAGAAATAAATGCACCTTAATCCGAATGGGCACATTTTGTAAATTTTATTTTTTAAAAAAGAATATGTAAGTAGCTCGTTTATATGAAAGTATTTAAGACAACATTTTTTGTGTTAATCAGCCATATAATTGTAACTGCGTTATTAATCAAATTTTCTTCTTAAGAAATTTCGTAATTTTCCAAATCGTTCTATCTTAAGCCTCCAACAGAAATGTTCCAAGTTTTCATACTGCACGCATTGAGCCGCAAGTATGCACACAATACACATCCTACTTTTACATAATGTACCCATCAATGTTTTAGGCAAGATACCACGTTATCACTATTTTACAGTATTTTCATAATATAGCGGCATTGGTTTCAGAATAGGTATACCACCGGGCTCTAGAAACTTTAAACAGGTAATTTCGTTTTTTTGAATAATCAGTAATTCACTACTTTTTCTTGGCAACATTATATAATAATGTCTATAAACATCCAATCAAATTCGTTTTTGATTTTAATGTTTTGAATCAGTAATTGAGGTGTTAATTATATCTTCCCAGTGATAGAAAAACACAATTCTTTTTAAAATTAATTGATGAATGAACAAGTAGCCGTGCATCAAAATAATCCTCGCCTGATACAATTTCATCAAATTGATGTACATCAAANTTTCCAGGAAATAGCATAAGCACGCTTTAGACAGGTTACTGTTCCCAAACTTTTGGCAAGTACTGTATATATATATATATATATATATATATATATGAGGTACATGCGCCTGCCGTTATTTTTTGGGAATACATGCTCTTGTAAAAAAATTTTCAAGCCTCTCAATTTTGGCTTAATATTGATTTTATCGTTAACTACCACCGCAAAATCTTTGATTGATAATCCGGATCTTTCTTATTTAATAAGTCCTATATAATTTGATTTATGCGAGAATGACAATTGCAACATCTGTTTCAATGCCTATTTTGAGGACATTTAAGGCATCTCTGTTAAACTGCATACATTTTTTGTTGTAGTAATTATGTATTTGAATTTGAATACAAAATTTAGGGCGATTTAAAACAAGTTAATAAAGATTTCTGCCAATAGCGGTATTAACTGTGCAACAATTTTAGCAGAATAAAAATGGCAAGATTTCTCCTGCTTCCATGGAAAGATTCTTTTCAATGTTAAAAGGCATGCTTAAGACAATAAAAAATCTAAGGATAATGTGCAGTCCTATATTTGTGTTTCTTACTGCCTAGTTAATTATGTTTAGTATAGAATACATGCATTTTACAAAAACAAAAAAATCTTTAGGTCAATATTTTAGGTAAAAAAATTACGCTTTTATGTCAAAAAAGTAAAAAGTTTTGCCCAATGAGGAATTTCAAAAACCGAATAACCGGTTATTTGCTTATAAACTAATGGACTATTAATTTCTCTGTTTAAGGCTAACCAATTAATTGGTTTTTTCTCAACTCAGTCTGTTAGACTTACTATCTATTATTTCTTGACAGAAAATCGTGAATTATATACGTGAAGCTCAATGCTAATCGAATTTTTATGTAGAATCAAGTTAGTATAGATTGATCAGGCAAAAATTATGTAATGAACTTACTAAGTAAAGGTATGGAATAATTAAATTATAGTTTGATTGTTAGAGGCGTATCACAGTCTCCTCCCTTTTTTGACTAAGAAGTGAGAGTTACAAAGTTTAAATTTGATAAATTTGCGTATAAATGAATAGCATAAAATATCATTTTAACAATTTTTCAAATTGATGTAAATAATCACCTCATGCATAGTACTGTGGACAATCGACTGACATAGAAAGGAAATGAAAATAGTAATAATATTTTGTTTTACCTGAATTTTTTCATATTTAAATAGAACTCGTGGACTTAAGTGATAGAATGAGTTTATATTTTAAAGAATTCTGGAAATATTTGAATGTTTTCGTAGCTTGTGCGCAGAAATGTAAATAAATCCATATTTTGGTGACTTCATTTGACTATAAATGAAAATGCACCATAAATAATGCAATAAAACGTCCAATAATTTATTAAAAATATCATAGGACGAGAGTATACTGAAAAAATTTCGCGGTTTTCTAGATGATATCATCATTGGTTGAAATTGCCGACTTGTAGCTACTTGCAGTTACTATAAGAAGTTAAAAATATATAAACTCAATATTGTTTGGCAATTTTACTATAGCTTCAGCTCAAAACATGTGCTTGCCAAACTTTTGCTTATATATAATAATACTAGAAACTAGTACAGCCATTAATCATTGAGAATAACCTGACAAAAGGCGTTTCAGGAGAAGAAAATTAAAGAAAACATACATTTTCGATAATTGTAAATTTTTTGTACTTTCAAACATTTAACTAAGTGTAACTTTCTAATATGTTTTGTGTGAAACTTGTTAATAGAGACGTTCAAAACGGATATCGGCACAACAACTAATATCGGCAAGTTTAACAACCATCTATCAATACCATTTCGATTAGATAGTTTCTAAAGACTCATTGTGGACGAGGAATTGGGAAGGAATTATTACTATTTAGTTAGTAATAGATTCAAATACCAAAAGTGTCTGCGAATATTGATTTTTCTTCTTTGAAGATAAGCTAAGTAAGTTATTAGTTAAATCACCTTTAATTAACACAAAATCACTTAAATAATTAGCAATTTGATTACATCAAATTAAAAAACCGTGCAATGTATGTGGAATGCCTAAGAAGATTCGCGGCTCAATCAAGGTAACAGTAGATAAACTTTGTTTTCATCGTCGACGTGACACTCAAATCAATAATAATTGCGTTCCTGCGCTTTTTGATTAATTACTAACTGAAGGTTGACTAAATCTTCTTCTTTTTCATAGGCTTAGAAAAACTAGCAATGGTAATTTTTGATTATTAAAAACTGGAAATAGTCCATGCTGTTCAAAATCGAGAATTTTTTGTAAAATTTACTAAATGTAATTTAATGAACTTTAATTTTAAATCAAATTTTATGATTCATTAATGTTTCATTATTAAAAAAATGATTTTTGTGGGAAACTTACTCTAAAAAAGTTGCTAGGCCTATTAATATTCCTTAGAAAACTATCTTTTTCAGGATCACAGGGTAAAGCTGAAGAGGCTGAATACGCAATACCTATTCATTTAATTCTGTTTGAAAATATAATTGAATAGTTGTTCGACTGAGAAGTAAAACAAGTTTTGCCTTTCCAAGAAATTCACTGTTTTTGCAAAAACGTAAAATAATTTTTGAATGTATTAACAAATGCATAGAATTCAAATATAAAAGTTTAGTGTATGCTCAAAAATTACTTTGACATATTTGGAAAGTCCCAACTATCTTAAAATCGCATGACTCATACTTTTTTTGACAATAAATTTTACATGATGACATGCGCAGAGAACATCTAACAATTGCCTGCAACAATGGGAAATTGTTAGAATTTTTTTCATTTTGGTAAATCTCATAATGATTTAATAAAAGTGCGAGGAACATAATGTTGGAAATAAAATTGATTTTTGTGTTTTGATGTAATTTTCCTCAAATTTAGTGGCAAGTTCTATGTCATCGGTCAACATTGATTATTAGGTTGGGCTCACACATCAGGGAGATTTAATTGCTTTTGGGAGAGGGTCAGAGATGTGTGCACGGTCTTGGAAAATTGTCTGCAACACCAATGATAAATATAACAGTGGTGCTTTTGATTTAAATGCTGCACATAATGATTAAGAGAAATCAATTATTAATATTATTATTTAATGTTTATTAAACTAAATAACTTACAAGGATTGAAATGAAATTATAAATTAGCACCATAAAAATTAACAATAATATTTTAAAACGACAAATAAATTAATGAAATAAAGAGTATAGATATTATTGGCGTTTGCGAACAATGAAGGGAAAGTTATAAATTGATTTCTTCTGGAGCTTGTTGAATACCTTTCAAAACGAAAGTTATCCGAACGACTAAGACGATCAGGAATCAAATAATTGAGAAAATGGGATTTTGAGATCATTTAATTAAAAAGTTTCATTTCTAAGTAAATTCTTCTATATTATATAATAATTTATGTTTCTCTGCAACAACCAGTCATGAATTTAACATCACGATTAATAACTCTCTGGAGTTTACGCCATCCCCCCCTGATTTGGGCGCCCAGCCTTAGGCTAAAAATAAAACACTTTTGTAATTTCCCCCCTATTGGAAGGTCTGGACCCTCATTTACGTACGCGAGGGTTTTTCAGAAAAAACACAAATGACATAATGTCATTAGTAAGAAAAACTGCTGATCTTACTAATGACGAAATACATTTTCTCTCCTTAAAGTTAATCGTGGGAAATTTATAGATTTAGAAGATAAATAATGAAACACACCACAGCCACAATATGACAAAATGAATTTCTATACTCATTCTATTATATTAGGGAATTGCAATTATTTTGAATATTTTCAACGTATGTGAGAAGAACGTATAATTTTGCAAATCAAAGAAATTAATTTCCAACTCGTTTCTAATTTAATTCCCATTTTTGACATAATCTTCTCAAATTTCAGTTTCGAAATAAATTGCTAATCGCGCTGCGGTCTGCTTTGAAAGCGCAAACAAAGTAATTTTTCAAACTTTGAAGACTGAGGTGATAAATACGGAGATGTAGTTGCACGATTCGGAGACTTTTCTTTTGCTTGATTAAGTGAGGAAATGCCGTCGCACTTTGATCATAAGTTGTTGATTGATTCAAGGAATTTTGGTTTTATGGCTGCCAGAATTGGATGAAAGCTTTAAATTAATTTGGAGACAAAATCCATTAGCTAGTACTAAAAATACCTCCGAATTTCTTGGACATAGAATTCTTGACACATTTCATGGGTTAATATTAATTCGAAAAAGGCCTTAACCATGGTGTACGAGTTACTGATGTGCATCGGGTAGCGGTACTACCCGTGTCTACCCGATTCTACCCGCCCATACCCATGGGTACAGATATTATTATTATTATCGGAAAAGAGTATGCTTCCATGTTTGAATTAGGATTTGTTTAAAAAGCGGTAAAATTTATAAAATATCAAAATTATTAACATTATTAGCAACATTTTCTTCAAACATTATTTGACTTTTTTGAATATCATAATCGCAGCAAAAAATTCATTCTCGGGTAGTGGCGGGTAAGAAAGTATTTAACAGCAGGTGGATGCGGCACTATTACAAGTGTGCAGTAAGATAAGAAACCTCTTAGGAAAATAGGTTTTTAATACGCAGTAATAAATATTTAAGATTTATAAATGCACATATTTTATTGGGGAGTAATTTTCATGAATTATAATAATATAAGATTTAACCTTAAACAGCTTGGGATTTTTGAAAATTTTTCGTGATCCTATAAAAATTTTTAAGTACTTATAGCTAAAAAAACTATCAATGGAATAACCAAACTGAAACACCACATGATGGGTGAGCGCCTCGTAAATCCATTAACCATCACCTCTGACTTTGCGCAAAGCAAAAATCGATGGGTTTAGTACATCCTTGCACATGTTAAAAAATAGTTAAAGTTCTTGGCTCCTTGGGCTCAAAGGTTTATAAATACATGAAAAATAGGTATGGAGAGAATTTAAATATTTTTAAAAATTCGAATTTTTAAAAGAAAAACTTTTTAACTACTTCAGCCACAGCAGCAATACGCTTTAATAGAAATTTTCAACATTGCATTCGAGCATGTTCTCCAATAGACCTGCCCATGCTTCACGAGTTTCAAATTTGCTAACAGACTTGGAGAAATTTTTTTCTAAATTTGGAAAAACGGTTTGCCTTTAAAATGGACGTCGGGCGGCTTAAGGTTAATATATCAATATTTTTCAAGAAATTCTAAATTATTCAGAAAAATATAAATGATTATTAAATTGACCATTTCAGTAGGGAGCTAGTGTTATAGCAACATGTTATTTAGACCATTCCGAGTTCTAAAACGCTTTTGTGTATATCATGTTTGGGGAAATTTCTGCAAGCTTGAAAAATGAAATTCACATTTTATTTAAAATAATGTGAACATATATTGATTGATTGAAAATATTTAATTATTCTTTTTGCGGAGTAATTGCAATTTCTCTAAATTTCTAAGCAAAATATATTGGAAAATGAAATACAATATTTACTTCATAGAAAGTATGAAACACAATACAACCTATGAAAGATATATAATACGCACACATTATTTCTTAAGTAAGTTTAAGCAATTTTATAATTTACAGTCTGAAATGTGTAATAAGACATATATACAGTCCCCGACAATGATTTAGAATGTGAAAAAATACCACAAATACAACAACACAATTTAATCCGACAACCAACAGCAATGAAGCCCAAACAACATGAAATAAAATGTTTTTGACAGTCAATATATTGCATGTAGGCCTTTGGCAGACAAAACAGCCTGCATTCGATGAGGCATGGATTCCCCCAATGATCGACAATATTCAGGTGTAACTTCATGTGTCCACACGAAAGCGATCTCTTTTTCAAATCTTCAAGAGAGGTTGGTCGTAGTTCAGCCACCTTTCGCCTCATCATTATCCAGGAATTCTCTATTACATTTAGATAAGGGGAATTACTGGGCCAACCCGTAAAGAGGGTGTAGCCATTTGCTTGTAACCAAGGCTTCAACCACTGAATGACCATCTTAGAGTTGGGCGTAGGAGCTTCGTCTTGCTGAAAAATAGTGGTATGCATTTGCGGCATCCACAGAGGGAGTTTCTCCTGTAATATCTCCAAATATGACTTTCACTGTCGTGTTAGGAGGAAAATCCCATAAGCCGGCCTTTCCCATGGTAGTAATGCCATCCCATATCACACAGGATGATGATGTCTTCACTGATGGCATGACAGATCGTGATGCATAGCACCTATTTGCAGGGCAGCGGACAAAACTAACATAATTGGTGAATTGCTTAAATATCGACTTAATTGAACACATGCAATTACACCAGTCTTCTGCTGTCAATGCTCGATATCTATTGCTTAATAATAATCTGTCACGAACAATCTTTGCGCTAAGCCTTGGCTTTCTTACGGGGTGACATGCACAGAGGCCAAAATCCACTTGCAAGCGACGTTGAATTGTTCTTCGACTTACTATGACATCATTGGGTAGCTGCGTCTTGATTGCAGTGGAAGCAATTGTTGGAGTGACAACACTAAGACGCCTAATCATGGCGTCAGTACGTGGTAGCGTACAACGAGACTTTCCTGGTGCTTTTCTTGCAGTACATGACCCAGTTCCGTTGAAACTTTTCAAGCAGCGTTGTACCACAGATTAGTTGACACATAGCTGCTGCCCACTAGCTGCTTGTGTTAAGATTTTACGACTTAGAACAACCATATGTGCTACCTTTTCCGTTGATATGTTGCGATTTTTCACCATTTCTGAATCATAAGTATAGTGACGAAAATATATAGTATAGTAGTTATATACCAAACAAAATATAGACACTGCAATCTGACTAGTGCAGATTGTCATAATCATGCGTGCAAAGTGTGATTATCACGCATACAGAGTGCATACTTAGTCACAATATGATAAATCATTGTTCGGGACTATATATATATATATATATATATATTAGTGCTGGATCCGGCCCGGTTAATCCGGTCAGGTTAAAACCGGGAAAACCGTTCCGATTAAAGCCTGTTAATCTGCAGAAGCCTGTTAATCCGGTTAAGTAATTCTATCTCAAATTTTCAAAATTTATTGATTACAATGATTGCGGTATTAGAAAACAATAGAAATTGTAGGAAAGGATGCAAAGATTCCTATTGTAAAGAAATATCAAATTTGTGGGAAAATTATACATCAATTCCAACACTTTTAAATTCGGCTTGATGTTGCTATATAAACTAGATTTCAATTTATTCATAAAGTTCCAAATTTATTATTTAATTCTTATTTATGAACACCATTTGAGTATAAATTTTCTTCATTAACTTTTGATAGACTACGATCATTCTCAATAATGCTTACTTCATAATGTGGATATATATATATATATTTTTTTATTTACCATTTAGATATCCTCGAATTTATTGAAAATTTAATTATTTTAGCTATATAGCTACCGTCTTAACAAAAATACTCGAAAGGTGATTGCATAGTGGTTAAATAATTTTCAAGAGTTCATTTAGACCATAGAGATACTTCAGATTTTATATGGTTTGATCCACAGAATATAATTATTGTAGGAGATTTACTTCGAGTCCTAATAAAATTTAAGAATCTGCCTTGACATAGCAGCCAATGCTCATGTATTCCATGCATGACTACAGACATATATAAAAGTTTTAAGGGTCAATTATAAACCTAAGTACTTGGAGTTACCATACCAAATGAAATTAACGTAATTAAATTTAAAAATAAAACTACTATTTAGCTGAAAGCTTTCTTTTATGGATTTTGTTAGAAGCTTAGGAAATATTCCAACTATAGGTACATAGTATAAAATAAAATAGTTCCTATAAAATTTACAAATTTTGGAACCTTTACAATTTTTCATTTCCACATAATTTTTGGGTTCTGCGGAAGTTTCACTTAGTACAATTTTACTGTGATCCCAATCCCATTAATTACTTTGTTTGCATTTCCCATTTGATTTCCTAAAATCTTCAAATCCATATTCCCAGTTTGTTCAACAATCTCATATATTCTTCTGAAATATATATTCGAGGTTCTAGTCGCTTAGAATTACATAGTTCGCAAACCCTTCGACTTTTATAAGGAATGTTTCACTTGGCATTATAGCGTATTCAAAATCTCAGTATCAAGGTAAATAACGAATTGGCATTTATAATTAAAATTAAAAACTGCGGCAGGAAGCACACGTCTGAAATGATAAGGAAATAGAGGTTATATGTCAATATTTGCAACGGATTTTAATGTCTAATACAGTTCTTTATCACTAAATGAATTCTTTAGTTGCTTAACTATAGAGTGGTAGGGAATACTAATTATTTTTTAAGTAATAATTAAAAATCTAATCCATTTTAATACGAATAATGCATTGAGTTAATATCATTTTATAGAAGTATACTGCTGAATTTATATTTACAGTGTAACCAGAAGTTGTTTAATATTCGAATTTGAGATTAGTCGATACATATAATTTAAAACCATTCATGTTATTCGTTGGATCACTACACCGATTAATTAAATGTTTCGATTAGATCTTATATTTTATTGTTAGCAATTCTGGCCTGAATGTATGCATTTAAAAGTGTTCTTAATTGTCTAGTTTTTAAAAGGCTAATAGCCATTTATATCATATATTTTTTGAGCGATTGAAGTTTTTAAGAATTTATGATTTTTAGCAATAAATTACTCAGAGAATTCAATTGAGTAAATCATTTAACCACAGCAATAGACTAGAACAAATTTTTAACATTACGTTGGTACACCAGTAGTTGCTAATATCTCAAGATTTTCAAATTTCATAATAGACTTTGATAAAGTTCTTTGAAAAGTGGAAGAATCGATTTGTTTATTTAAGTGAACACTAGGCGACTTAAAGTTACCTGTAATCAGGTTGGCATCCTTGTGTAAGTTGCACTGAATTTTCCTTAACCCTGTGAATAATGAATGTTTCGTAGGGCTTAAAGTGTACATATTGGATAATTTTAACCGCTACAGGTAATCAAATTTTGCAAATTGTATTAAATATCATTCTACAAATCGTATTGATGTACAGACACAATAAAGGTTTTAACTGCAACAAAGATTAAAAATATGAAATCACTAAACTCTATTTTTAAAAAATTGGTTGCTACTTGGTACATATACTTCACTGATCGAACAATTTTTCTGTTTTTGAGTCATCATTGAGCCTTTGGTTAACCCAGTTAGCGTATCAGAATAGATTGACTCGATCAGCCTACTTGAAGAAAATTGTTAGAAAATCTGGATAAGTACAGTTTTTCCTTTATAAAGAACATGGGCTACCGGTACTTAAGTTGAACATCAAATGTTTCCATGAATGTAGCACTGGTCATATCATTCTTAATGCACCAAGAAGCTATAAGAAAAGGATGCCTATGTGAGTAAGTATTCCTAGCGACTTTCAATACATCCCTGATCTGACAAGTTTCTTTAACGATTATACATATATACTTTTCTGTTAACTCAACTAATTGCCTAAGATGTTGTTTCCATAAAATGTCCAATGGAAAAGTTGATATCTGTATTCAAACATAACATTCACTCTTGGTCACATTTTTAAAAATTATAAGAAATGTTTACGCGAGGCGCGTGCAATTTGAATCATGAATTTTAGAAACAGTGTTTACAATTACTTACGAAAAACGATGTTTTAGCTATTTCTTAAATTTTTTCCCAACCCACGACCGGCGCTTAACCCGCATTGATTATTTCGTTTCACTCTAGATCATGATAGTCAATCAAGTAGTTAAAAAAAATTGCATTCATAAATGTGTTCCCCTAGAAATTTGACACATTTCGTCAAAG
The DNA here is from genome assembly GCA_900660155.1 of Hofstenia miamia. Classification (NCBI taxonomy): domain Eukaryota; kingdom Metazoa; phylum Xenacoelomorpha; order Acoela; family Hofsteniidae; genus Hofstenia; species Hofstenia miamia. Next base: position 627,510 of record CABFPE010000046.1, read on the forward strand.
CATTCTAACTTGAACTCAACATTAGCATAAATATTATTTATCAGAGAGTGATATATAAAAAAGTGAGGATTCAAAAATCTAAATAACGAATATGTCATGGTCACATTAAAAATGGTGGTAGTGGAACCGACAACGAAAGAGATCAGAAACATTCCATTTTGGAATTAAGAAATCATAAATTAACTTCTTCTATACCTACTAAATTTGTAAATGTTAAAACAAACATTTGGGGCCAGACCGTGACTTCATTAACAATTTCAGTGTATTTCATTTTAGTGTAGTCAATGTAGTTAAACACGACATGGAAGATTTTGATTTTTACAAGAGACTGCTGAATTTTATCGCTTCTAATATTTCATATTTGGCGGAATTTTGACGAATAGTTAGAATATTCTCTTCTCCACCACGATAATTAGATTATTTTTGCCTATTATTTGAACGTGAATATTTTATCGTGGTTCTTAATTGAATTACTCCTTGATTGACATTCCCGGACAATTTCCCTCAATGTAAGTCCGAGCATCACCAGATCTACAATCAATTTCTTACTTGAAAATTAACGCGATTAATATAACTCTTAACTAAAATAAAGAATACTTTAATATTGATTTTCAAATTTATATATAATTTTTAAAATTTTTGAGTATCAATTATTTTAAATTTTTTATTTATTTAAACTAATTAAATTATAAAACATTCTTTATTAAAACTTAGAAATTCTAATTACTTAATGGAGTTCTAATCAGTGCAAATTTTAAAGAAATGTTAAGAAATGTTCAGAGAACAAAACTGTGCTTTTAATAATTAAAAAATAGCTTTTCGGATAGTAAATTTTTCCCGTCAAATTTAAAAGATTTCATCAGTTTTTCCACACTCTGGTTTTCTAAAAGGCAAACACATATTCGAAATATATTACCCAAAGGCATTATTGTCAACATATTTTACCAATTTTTTTTTAAATTATCTTTTAATGCATGCAAGATGATCAAATCAACATTGTGCTTATTTTCAAGCCTATTTCTCCAAGATTAAAAAAATCCTTGGAGATGGACACATCAATGTGTCCGCTCCGCTATTATGGTGGATATTTGTTCCAAAAATTTTTTATCATACATGGAAAAATTAATTTTTTTTTCAATGAAAAATTTTCAAATTTTTTCCATTCTTACGTGATTTAAAATGAAATAGGAGATAATTGTCTATCCCTGGCGTTTTTCTGTTTTTAGAAATCTCTATTTGTGAGCTATCAGCGTCTAAATTTTTTTTAAGAAAAAAATGTTTGGTGAATTAATTTTAAAATCTTAGTGTATAGAGTAGATCTCTAGACTTTTTATCAAATATTCACTTTAAATGTCATTGGAGATTTTGTCTGCAATTATTCCGAGTGCCTCTCACCAATTTTTGAAATGAAATACATAATATTGCTAAAAACCATACATATTCACTACAATCTTTTCTGTTGTTTTTCAGTCAATTTGTAGAGAAAAATCATCCTGTTATATATGTACATATTTTTGTGCAGTTAGTAATCAATATATTTTTTAGAATAAAGCCCAAAATCAAATGCCTGGTTTGTAAATACTATTCTGTCAAAAGTTGCATTTGAAATTTCTCTTATAAAGATGTGAACTATGAAATTGAAATGATATCCTAAATGTTGGTAAGGATCATTTTCGTCGTCTTAACAAATTTCATTTAGTTACATTAGGTAGGATTTCGTGGGTTTAATCTTGTTCACTATAATTGCGGACTGGTATATATTTATTTTGCGCTAAGTTGAGTTTTAATACCGTATGTTTTCCTTGCGATCAAGAATCAAAAGAAAATATACTCGTAGCAAAATTGCTCAATTGACCAATATGCAAATAATTAGTTGAAAATTAAAGAAATTAGGGTCTTAATCAAAACAAGCATGCTAATAAGCCCGGCTCCCCGGGCGAAACTCAGTCCAGGCAGTTCTAAATTGTGTCATAGAACAATACTTTACAAAAAATTTATAAATTTTCAGTTGACTCCCACACCAAGCGAACTTAAAAATTGCCCTATCAGGCAAATTTAGAATTGGACTGGCTGTGTATGAAGTTAGAATTCTCATATTACTTACACTTTAACAAAGCCCCAGAGTTATGAGATTTTGCAAAAAATATTGGACAATGATTTATACGAAATTTTAATCTAGCAATATAATAATAAACTTAAATTCTAGATCAAAAAATGAGCTACTCAAATAACGAATGAAAAATGAAATTTGATCTTAAAATATTGAAAAAGTTTAAAAAACTGATTTACATCAAACCTTGCTGACATTTCCAGCTTATGTGTCTTACTTATTATTATATTCTCAAAGTCTAACTGGAATACGATATTCTGCATGGCTAGTTTCTGTTCAAAGATCACTTTTAAATAAAAAATAAAAACGTGATATTTCATCTGATATTTTATTTAAGTATGCAAAAAAATTTCATGAAAGTCATAGTTTAAACATTTTTTTTGTTTCAAAAGACTGCAGAATTGCAATATTAGAATAAATAAAAATGGCACTTTCCACAACATGTACATATGTAGTAAATGTACAATTAAACAATGCACTTAAAACTTGTAGACTAAAAAACGTTTCAACCTCGAAACTGTTTACCGGTTAAAACTCTCTGTTGTTCTATAAGGCATTTTGTAGTCATTACAAAATATGGTTTCAAAAATTTAGTACAAAACCACCGTTTTTAACCATATTGCCCCCATTGTTGATGTCTGTTAAGAATTCCAGGGCATCCGGCAGAAATTGATTATTAACTTTAAAGTTGTTCAGCATGTGGAACACAATCACAGTAATTTGTATATATTCCAAATTGAAAACATGCAATCAAACATTTTTAAACATTTAAAGAATACTACCTTATAATACCATTGTTTGTGACAAAAGAAGTATATACATAACTGCAATAAGATCAATCCTTATCTATGGATCTGTTGTTTGGTTTCCCAGCAGATGCGATATTGTTAGAATTGAAAATTTTCAAAAACGCTGTTCGAAATGGATTTTGAATATTACGGACTATAAGAAGAGATTAATTGAACTGAATTTATTGCCACTTTCAATGCAATTACAACTCATTGATCTTATTCAATTTAATAGTATGCTTAATAACAACATTGATTTTAATATCTTTGACTACGTTTACCTATATATTCCGAAACAAGGACTACGGCTCTATAATAAAACGCTTTTCAAGTGCAAAATTAACAAGATTAAAACCGATAATTTCTTCTTTAGTCGTATTACTAAATTAGCAAATTACGTCCTTTTAAATACAAACATTGATCTCTTTGATAGATCTTCAATAGTTAAAAGGCAATTAGAAGATTTATTTAAACAACAATTTATTGATTTATATGCNCAGATGCGATATTGTTAGAATTGAAAATTTTCAAAAACGCTGTTCGAAATGGATTTTGAATATTACGGACTATAAGAAGAGATTAATTAAACTGAATTTATTGCCACTTTCAATGCAATTACAACTCATTGATCTTATTCAATTTAATAGTATGCTTAATAACAACATTGATTTTAATATCTTTGACTACGTTTACCTATATATTCCGAAACAAGGACTACGGCTCTATAATAAAACGCTTTTCAAGTGCAAAATTAACAAGAAGATTAAAACCGATAATTTCTTCTTTAGTCGTATTACTAAATTAGCAAATTACGTCCATTTAAATACGAAAAAGTACCACTTTGATAGATCTTCAATAGTTAAAAGGCAATTAGAAGATTTATTTAAACAACAATTTATTGATTTATATGCATTTAATAATGTTTGTACTCATTTTTTAGTTTGTAATTGTAATATATGCAATTCTAAGAATTTGCTTTATAAGAAATATTGAATTTGTTTTAAATTAATTTGTCAAATTTCTTTGCTTAATTAGCAATAAAGTCTTTTTGTTGTTGTTGTTGTTGTTCATGTTCTGCTGGGTGGTTTAAAAAGTGGAAATGGTTGCATTATGATGTTGTCACAGATTCGGTTCTATGCTTTGTTTGCAATAGTGCACTTAATAAAAAACTTATTTCTTTTCAACAAAAAAGGGATCCCTTATATGTGCCGAAGGGGTACAGGAAATGGAAGAATGCAACCACTAAATTCAACCAACATGAGAAGTCCTATGGTCATCGAGAAGCTGTAGAGAAATTAAACCTATTATGCAATCCAAGCGTATCTACAATGCTGAGCACACAATCTGCTAAAGCGCAAGAAAATGCAGGGAAATGCTTATCGCTAATCTTTTCTAGCATCAAATACCTTGCAAAACAAGGATTTCCCTTTCGAGGACGTAAACACAACGATGGCGCATTTTTCAATTTGGTGTTAGAGCGAAAAAATGATGTTCCAGAGCTAGACATGTGGATGAAGAAACAAGATAACTGGCTTTCAGACACGATTCAAAACGAAATAATCGAGCTTATGGCTCATGATGTGCCGCGGCAGATAATATCGGAAACGAGCGACACAAGTTTTGTGGGTTTGTTGCAAATGGAACAACTGATATTGCAGGAAATGAGCAATTCTCAGTTTGCCTACAATATGCTACAAAGGACTTGGAGACGGTGAACTCATTCTTAGGCATGTACAACGCACCTGACAGCACTGGTGAAACACTAGCTTTGGTTGTCAAGGATGTATTGTTGCGAATAGGTATTCCACTGACGAAGCTTGAAGGCTTCTCCTTTGACGATTGCATGGTGTGCAAAGTATTCTAAAAAAAGAGTGCACGGATGCCTTGTATGTCCACTGTGCAAACCACAATTTGGATCTTGTTCTTCAAGAAGTCGCACGTTCTGTTAGTGGTGTGGCTGATGCACTGCAATTTGTACGTGATGTCAGTAACATAATTCGTGAGTCTTCGAAACGAAAAACGCTCTTCGCTGGAATGTTCGCGGATGACGAATAGCCAATTGAATTGTGGTCTTTGTGTCCTACACGATGGTGTGTCCGTACAACAACTCTTTCCAAGATTTTGAAATCTTACAAACAAGTCCTGAACACAGTGGAAGTTCTTAAGTAAGACAAGTCTACGCGAGGTGAAACGAAAGCTGGAGCTTGTGGTATTTACAAACAAGGCATCCAGAGGAAAACCTACTTCTTTCTATTGGCTTGCCACAAGATATTCAAGGAATGCGAGGATGTTGCAGAATTCTCCAGGGGACAAATGTGACAGCTCATGGAGTGGCACAAGTAGTGTCAGTACTGCGTCAAACGCTAAAACGTTTGAGAAGTGAGGAAACAATCACCGAATTGATGGAAATCAAAGCAGAGGAATGTGGATTGCAAATACTCGTGAAGCGTGCACGTGCAACTCCAGCTCGCATTCGTCATGACAATCAAATAGCATTTGATGAGAAGCAATCTCCAGTGGTTAAGTGGAAAGCAGATGTCTTTGAAGCGCTGGACTTGATAAACTCAGAACTTACACGGAGGTATAATTTCAATTTAAAATTTTTATTATAATTATTTTTATTAAAATAATAATAACAATATATTTTACTTAATTTTTTAAATTGTAATAACCGTCTAGATCTCCCTCGGTGTAATACCTCAAAAATGACACGGAGTATAATTCTCAATAATTTACTAATAAAAATAAATTCACTTTATATTTTAAAAATTTAACAAAATTTTTATCGTTACACTACCTATTTTCACTATAGGTTTCAACAAGAAAGTCTCAGTATGGCGAGAAAATATCCTTTTGCAAGAAGCATCCAACATTGATGAAAATATCGCAACTGCCAAGCTTCCGAAGATCTTCAACCAGAAACATCTCCGGCGCCAAGTTTTTCAATTGAACAACCTCATTGCACAAAAGAAGCTGTCGCTTAAGTCTGTTTCTAATGTATCACAGGTGCTAAATGAATTAGATCCAGTGGCAAGAACTCTATTCTCCGAAGTTGAAATGCTTGTCCATCTAATTAAGTGTTTACCAATGTCTCCTGCAAGTGCTGAGCGATCCTTCTCTTGCCTTCGACGGCCAAAGACATGGCTTAGAGGAACCATGACACAGTCTCGGCTAACTCACTCGGCACTGCTTACAGTTCACCGTGAACGAGTTGATAAGATTGATATGAAGAAACTGATGAACATATTTATCCCTAAAACCCCAGAAAAGAGTGCAGTTTTTGGAAGCCTTTTTTGAATTAATACATCTCGTGTTTTGTTTTTGTTGTATTAATTTTGCGGAGCTAATATTTTTAAATGTCTTTTGGGGTTGGCACCTCTAAGTCGGAAGATTGCCCTTGCCACCCCAAAATTTGAACTGTCCCGCGCCCTTGATGCCTGTGCATTGATAATAGATCAAACCTACTCGACTTGTTATAATAACTTAATAAAGTGTATACTAGTGTTATAAAATCAAAAACGAAGCATGGCATAAGATGTTTATGTCCCAAAAAACTAACTGTTTGGAATAATAAGGCAAACAAATTTAAAAAGTAACAAATCTTTTGAGTTATTTTAGGTGTGAAAATAATCCTCACGATACCACTTCTTGCACAACCCACTCGCTACTCTTAACGCTATATGGCGGATTCCGCCACAATTCATAACTCCGATTCTAATAATCCAATTTAAATGAAACTTGGATAAGAGGTAGTCTTGCTCATTTGGAGTTGATTTGAAGGAAAAAAAAACGGAAGGTACTAGCAGGTGGTTTTCCATGATGGAGTCTTCAAAAATTGTGTTTTTTGGAAATTTTTATACACTCAAAAGTGAGTTTTTTATTCCTGAAGTAGGAAAGATTTAATTTTGTTTGCTTAGAGAGGTCAAGGTAGAGTACAAGTATAATAGAACAATGGATTTAAACAGTAGCTATTGTTAGGTTTCTGTAATAGTGGACATGAAGTTTTTGAAAATATTTTGAGACAATAATAACAGTATTCTCAACAAAATCACAGTATCTTGCAAAAGAAGATCATTTTCATGTGTTAGTAAACTGATAAGTCGTATAACAGGTATATACTGTATATGCGATAAGTAACAGGTATGCATATAGGAATTCTTTCTTTCAGTTTTACTCTCCAAAATTGATGCAACTGAAACATCGTTACTGTAAGTGATCCTGGCATGGTACTGATAGAAAATATACAAATAAATTATAAAATTAATTTCAGATACTCACAAAATGTGAAGAGCAAGGCAAATTATAACAATAGAAACGCTTTTCAAAGCCCAGACAGGAATCAAAATCATAACATGAAATACTGTCATAGTGACCTCTGACAAAACCATTGTTTCAGAAAAACCACAACACGGAACGTAATGAAATCAACGTAGTTTAACTCAGTAGTAAAAAATATGAAAAATCACCAAATATTGAGGCAGCGGAATTTCTACAAAAAAAGTTATACGCAAAAATCCATCAAAGTGGCGGAATCCGCCCCCTCCCCACGGTATGAATAAGGTTAAGGCAGAGTGGTTTCGTCATAATCAGAGCTTTCATGACTGCCTGTAAATGCCTCCCCATGTTCTATCAGATAAAAAACTAACCTCCTTCGTTTGCAATTTTTTCATGTAGTTGATTTTATAATTTCCCCAAACTTCATTGCCTCTTGGTAGACAGTGTCATTTTCAACTGTTTACTTATTGAAACTTGAAATGTGTAGAGTGTTGCAAACTGAGATTTCACTTTTCCAAACAGGATAGTTTTCAACGATTTAATCAATCGGGCCTCTTCCTTAGCTCTTCTCATTGCAATTCCACATCAAAACAGTATAGTCAAAGAAATATTCCGTCACCAAAGAGCAAAATCAAAAAGAAAACTCGTGTTCAGGCCTTCGAAATGGAGTGATGCGGCAAAGAGAAAGTCTTCGTAAAACAAGTATTTGAATAAAATAATAATGTTTTGTTAAGAAAGTTAAGGTAATGTATGCTAAGCGAAAGATTAATCTGATTTTAGGACGTTATTATAATAGAATGACCTGTATTTCGTTGGATGAAAACTCAATCACAATTGCTTTATTGGGATTTTTTGTTAAATTCTTATATTTATTTCATCCTTCGATACTTCAACACACCCAATCGATAGCCGCGACCCTGTAGAGAATTTGATTGCCTCTTGTTTATTATGGGACGAAAAAATATTTCAGTCAATGATAAAGTCATGGTTTCTTTTGAAAAACTTTGAATTTTTTACTCTAAATTGTTTTATTGTCAATACTTCAAAAATATTTTAAATTATCGCACCTTAATGTAGGGTGTTTTTAGATAATTTCTATGAAAAACGAATTTCCATTAGACAATTAAATCTGAGTCAGTTAGTGAAAAAACATCTGTTTTGAAATAAATTGAGCAAAAATACACATACTTATATTTTTTCTGAAAATTTAACCCTAAACGCATTAATGGATGCTGATTGACCCCCATGTCAGTTTTTGTCCATAACTTTGCTTTGAAATAATTTTTAGATAATTTTTTCTAACTTTTCCTAAAGACTATCTCTAGGAATAAAATAAAGCTAAAGTGAAATAATTTGTTCGCGGCCTATTTAAAATAGTCGATATTTTAATAAATATCGATATATTAATACAATTAAATTGACTGAGTCCTCAAAATTAAGGTCCGTGTTGTCAAAAAGACTGTTAAAGTGAGAAAAGATTTTGCGGCGACGTTGCCCCTACTTTAGTACTATAATCTGTTTTTATTGATTTGTTGTCACTGGACCCATCGTAGCAATAAATTTTTGCCAATTAAATAGCTTATCTTATAAAACAAGGGTTTTAAAAGGTCTGCCAAACCTTCATCGATGGAGGGGACAGGGGAATAAACATATAAAAAATACAAAATTTCTATTAGGTCCTATATTTTGAATAGAGTAAGTAAACTAAATATGATTACATACTATAAAAAAGTGACCTAAATTACTAGTCATTGATCCTGAAACAGGGACTGAAAATGGCAAGAGGTAGTGAAATTTTTAATATTTAACATTTTTGAAATTCACCTAAATATATATTATTATGTTACGTATTTGATTTTTGAAACAAATAAACATTATTCATTGACTTTATTTGCAATTATTCATTCATTTTTAGAAATGTCCTTTTATTCAAAATTATGAAAATAGCTGCCGTGATAACGTAAAACTGGCTGACATTGAGCATAATTTTTTATTTTCTTTCTAGAGTTAGTTTTTGACAATAACTAGAAGGAATATGAGATGAAATAAACTGTTTCCTTCATTTTTAATGCTCAATTCATTTAGATTCTTTTTCACCTTTGTTCTTGCAATTAAAGTAGCAACAAAACTGATCTGTTAACAGACATTGATAATTTTGAGGAAGCACTTCTTGATGTGTCATTCCAATAACAATAGTAACAAAATTGTAAATTCAGAAAAAAACAGAATATTATACTATTGAAAGCAAGTGACAATACGCACTTGGATAGACAATCACTCTATTCTCTAATACCAAGGTTACTAATTGTTAATGAGAAACTGTTTAAAACCAATTGGATATGCATATACATCCTATTATGATGAAGTGTAGCGTGACATGGAGCTTATTTAGGAGTCCAAAATCCGAAGATTATCTTTAATCTTCCCTCTACTAAATTTGCTCAAAGTTCACTTTAAATTCAAATCAACTTTTAGATTTTGCTGTTTCTGAATATTTTAAGAACAAGTTTGTGATAATGTTACTATAATTAGTGTTCTGCGTGCAAGCCAATAGCCGGCCGTGCAAAATAAATTTTGACTTTAGGCGACCGTAAATCTTAACCTGTAGCCGGCCGTTGGAGTAATGCTTTAGCCGTAGTCGGCATTTAGCCGTGATTTTTGCCGTAGTCACCGCTTTTTAATACTACTGAGTGAAATACTGCAATTTTCAATGGAACGATTAAAACATGCTTATAGTTCGGAACAATTAAAGAAAATGGTCAATTCAATTAAGTTTTAAAAACAAAAATACAAATAAGTCATGGAAATAAATAGTTCATCATTATGTTCAGAAATTAATCATAGTCGTAATATTGGCCGTAAAACGAAAATCTTTGGAGCAGCCAGCCGTGGCTCTTTAGCCGTAAACGGCAGTTGGAAGCAGCTACGGCCGGCTAACACTAACTTTAACTCGAATCAATGACATAAAATTATGCGTGTTACTAAATTTTATTGATTGGAAATGCAGAAAAATATCTGTGTAAAATGTAATTAAACATGAAATACGTTGAGCATAAGCAATCGAAAGAGCGTTTTTCAAATAATCCTAAGTGTTCAATCAGAAATTTCCCATTCGAAGTATAAGCAACAAGGGGAGTAAATGGTTTCCAAAACAATTATCAGGTATCGAACATTTATTACAATTTTATACAGAGCGATATTTTAAAGGTGTCTGTTTACACAGCACAGATCATGTTAACACAATACATTCATATCTGACTGTCACCAAAGTGCCATGTTATTTACAAGTGATGAGATAGATAATAGGAATTCTCTTAATCAATTTATGTCGCATTAATACATTCGTCAAAAATTTACTAAATATTCAAACATAAACCTACACCAATTAAATACCCTACTAACAAAATTGCTACCACAACAAGAGACATGGCGGTTGCCTATCTTCTCATAAATACCACTTTTAAAAATATAATCGATGAAAGTAATAAACACATATATTTTTTACAAAATCTAACCAATCTAATTTACAAATTCAATTTTATCGAGTTTTTACAAAAGACTTCCAGAAAATTTTTTAGAAAGAAACATAAATGCTAAAATAAAAAGACCTTGGATTGCAAAGAATTGGTAATTAGAAATGTTCAAGCCGCCAGTAAAAGCAGTCCATCCTCCGTGATTTACAATCCATGGAAGAAAGTACTTGAATAAGGCCTCTAGACACCAATTTAACACATTTCGGAAAAGCGTTAACGATTTGGCAGCTTTGCGCATGATTAAATACGCAAAGTACAACTGCGCAATTAGTTTTCCCCAATTGAATGTACCTTGCATAACATTTCTAAACAAAAACTATTATCAACAACTGGATATAATAAATATGCATTTGCTTTTAGAAGATGATTAATAATAAGTATTCATATTATTATTATTACAATGGCGCTGAATACAGTTTGGTGAACTATTATAAGAGCGCTGAATACAAAAATTATTATAATAACGCTTAATATTTGTGCCTGATCATTTTAATAGTACTCAATATTATTATTATTATTAAGCAAAAGATTTTTGAAAACGACCAATGTTTTCGATGTATATGAAATAGATTAAGTAATAAATTACATCCATATTAATTTTTCTGAATACACTCATATCTTGAGTATTTGTTAATAAAAAACTTTTATGGGGTCACGCCCTTGCGAAAACCTAGATTGCTTAGCGAATAATGTTCGGCTTCAAACTAGTTTTATTCGCTTCTACATTAAATTTTACAGCTAAAAAACGGTTTCCATTGTTTTTCAGAAGAGATCTAGTTCGATATGTTTTTAAGAAATGTTAACATGAACCATTGTAGGGGCAGGATAATGTAGGACGTTACTAAATCAAACAATTTTGAACTAGTCTTTGCGTTAAATAAGTTCAAAAGTTTGTTCTAGATGTAAAATGTAATTTAGAAGAGAATAAAAGTGGTCCGAAGTCGATCTGAGCATTATTAGCTACACAATCAATGTTTTATTAAGGGTCCTTCCCTTAAAAAAAATTTATTAGAGCCACGACATTGCAAAAATGCTGATTGTGCTGCGAATAATGCTCTGATAGACTTCAGACCTCATTTATTCTTTTCTAAACATTATCTTACATCGAGAAAGTCCTTTTCAAATTACTTTCTAAGATCGGCTGGGGAAAATTATTACTCCAAGAACCAATCTAAGTGTGGGAAATTGTTCAAATGCGTAGATTGTTGTATGTTATCAATCTAGTTTATCATTTAACAGATTGTGCTGCGAATAATGCTCTGATGGACTTCAGACCTCATTTATTCTTTTCTAAACATTATTTTACATCGAGAAAGTAATAATTTAAAAACTGGAGGGATGTTGGCTTTTTGTGTATATTGTTATATAATATAACTAACGACCTGTATATTACATAATTTAAAGGTGCGAGGTAACTTAATTCAAACGATTTTTAACTGCCGACTGATTGTTGATGCTAAACATTGTGTTGATATATATATATATATAAAATTCTCAAAGATGATGAAGTTTTAAAAAATATATATATATATATATATATATATATAAATATATATATATATATATATATATATATATTGAAAATATCAAAGTCTAGACTATCAAAGTCCTTGTTTAGATCTAAAGGTGCTGCGCTACTGCATATATTTTTGTTTAGATTGAATCAATTATTTTCTGTGTAGAGTAAAATAGCATCAGTAGAGACAAAGCATTATCTGTATGCTAATTGGTTGGATATTGTTAACATTTAAGTAGAAGATTATTTCATTATTTAGTAATCATTCAAGAGTTTAGTAAAAGCATTTGTAATCAACATTGGCCTATAATTTTTGCAATCAGTTGTATCTCCTTTTTTATAAAGGGGGATATGTCAATATATTTTAAGACTTGAGGTAAAGAGTTTGCATGGTCACAATAATTAAAAGTAAGTAGTACTTGTTCAAGAAAGAAACTAAAAAACTTTTCGAAGATGATATTGGTAGGCCACTACTACCACAAGATGTACTGTTGTCTAAGTTTTATATTGTTACTGATAACTCTTTTTCGGTTATATATTTGAAGTAAAATTTTTGTTTTACTTTAGTAGTAAACATGACGTTATGACCTTTACAAAAACCCAAATCTTTAACATTTATATGCTAACCAATAATTTTCGGATTTGTGAAAGTTATGTCATTAAGTAATATTTCGCATATATCATTGGTAAGACTACTTCCTTTTTTCAAATTCATGCAGGTGTCAGAATTGACCCATTCAAGTAAAAAAAACGAAAACAAGCAAATGAAAGAAAAGTGTCAGAAGAACAAAATTAGCTGTTTTTCTATTTAAATTCTCATTACATGAGGAATTACAAATGCATTTAAGTTGTGCAAATTTATCAAATTTGACCACTCTGACTTTCTAGTGTCAAAAGCTTCCAGGTACAAATGTTATTTAAATCAAATATGCATCGAAGTAGTTCCAATAGAGTTCTATCAAACGAGATTGTAGCCCAATTGGTTTGAAGTGTTCACACTTGCAGGAAGTCTATTAACACAGCTTGGAACACTATGAAATGAGCGATATTAAGCATTTACAATCGAAGTTTGAGGGCTCCATTTCTTCTGTCCTGATCCTAAGTCAGCAGGAAACTACGGTCTATATTGAATATGTTATTGACTATCTTACTGAACATTACCATATTAGAGAAATCAAGATATAGATTTAATGGAAGGATGTTGAGTGTCTGTAGCTGAGCAAGATATTCTTCATCAGTATCACAAATTCAACGAACTGCTTTCTTCTGAATGCTTTCAAGTTTCCTCATGCCAGTTCTTGAAGAGCACCAAGAGCTAATGCAATAATTGCTCTTAACAAAATCTCTGTCAGTTGATGCTTAGAAATATTTACATTTCTTAAATCCATATATTCACAATTTAAAGTAAATATCTGCTATTATCAACATAAGTTCCTAATAAACAACTAAACGTTTTATATCCGTCTTATAATGGTACAACACGTTTTAAGACGTCTTAAGATACGTCTTCTAAACGCCTTATAAAACAATATTTCTAAATGTTTCTGATTGCCATCCAGTGTCCACCAAATGATATTGTAAATGGCTTCTAAACCATTTTAGGAGGTGTTAAATGACGTCTTCTGAACGTTTTATAGTTTATTGGGTTGCCTTCCAGAGCATTTCACATTAATATAAAAATGTAGCAATAATAATGTATTTACCGTGTTGCCATGATATTGTAACAAAGTAAGAGTCAAGCAAATTTATTGCTAAAATAAACTAACAAACGAATACTACAAACTACTATATTTGTATACTTACAAAATTAAAAATATGCACACTTACGTAAAGGGCGTAAATTTCAAATGTCAAATGAAATCTGTCCATGATCTTAATTTGTTTGATATTCCTAATAGTGATTGTTTGGATAACAAGAATATAAAATTCTTTTCTCGATATGGAAACTGCTATAACATTAGCTGTTAGGGTTGATTTCTGATAGTTAAGATAATTGCAAATTTGAAAGACATGATAATACATTAATTTAAATAAGTAAACCATAGGAAATCAATGCTGGGACAATAATTGGAGACACATTAACATTCACTGATTTTTATGTATTTTTTATGTATCAGTGATAAGTGTTCGAGAAATACATAAAAATCATTGAATGTTTATAGGTCTGATAAGTCTCAGGCTTAAATTGGGTCTATTTGAAAGCCTACCATCTCTTGAATGAATTAAAATGTAAACTATTATCATAGTGACTTGATATATTTCTTAAATATTTGGAAATTTGTATTTACAATAAAGAAATAGATAAATGCAAGCATGGAGATTGTAACTGATAAAGCAATTCCAAATAAACTCCAGTAAATTCCAAGAAATGCTTTAAGAACCCCAATGTAGAAAATGGCACCAAAGGAAATGCCACTCGTGGAAAAAGCAAAACCTGAGGTACCTACAAACATAGTTATGGAAACTATGCTTTTTGATGGAAACGTTTGAGCAAGGTAAATGCTTAATGCAGGGTAAACTGCTGTGATAAAAGATCCTCTTGCTATATAGAAAAGAGAGACAATTCCGCTTATGATGTAAAAGTTCTTCATAAATGCAAAATACTTTGAAAGATATAAGAGTATGGTGCATAAGCAGTACAAAAATAAAGAAATAAAAACTACAATGAAACTGAAACCCTTGTTTGATATATAGCATCCAAAGAATAAACTTGAAGGCATCATTGGGATTGAACAAAGAAGATAAGCTGTAATTAACTCTTCATCATTTAATTCAATAGTGTTCTTGAAAAAATCTGCTAAAACTCCATCAAAATAACCATATGTTACATTTGCATAAAATCGATTCAACAAGAGAACAACAACACGAATATCTTTGAAGAAGCTAAAATATGAATCATCAGTTCCGCCTAATTCATCAATATTGTGTAATAAATCTTTAGGCTTTTGAAAAGCCATGGCTAGGCATGGAATGACCATTATTAATTCTAAGACACCACAGATGTAAAACGGTGTTGAATAAGTGAAATTCTGAGAAAAAAACAACGAAATTTGAGGTCCAACAGTTATACCAAAATAGAAAAAAGGAATAAAAGCATTTGATATTTTTTTTCCAATTTCGTCAAAGTAAATATTCATCATTGTAAATGCCAGCGACCAGACAACACCTGCACTGAAGCCAACAATGAAACGCATAATTATGCTCAATAAGTTGTAGGCAATAAGATTGTTAAAGGTATCGACATATCTAAATGATATCATTTTCAATAAATAAATTATATATTATATAATTAACATCAATTTTATCAAAGCTTCAAATGTATTCTCCAATAGTTTATTGCTACAATTCAATGATCGAACCTATTTTAACAAGTTGATTAAAGGTAAATCCAATACTATAGATATTTATGACTACATTTTAAAAACTTGATTCAAAACAAACTAATTTAATACAAATGAACCAGAAAAAGGAAAACATTTATTTTATATTAGTGAGCGGTTGTCTCTTTACTAAACTATCTTTTCCAGTACCACTCAAGCAATTTATTAAAAATACTCCAAACATTAGTGAATTAAAAACATTTTTTGATTATTTTCATAAAGAATACAATCAACATATTTTACAGTTCACATTGATAAATCTAACAAACATTATTTGTTTAGCTACATCGTGTGCCATCACCTATAAATAATCTCAATCTTGCCTTTTAAGTGCCATGGCTGACGTGGATAGACACAAGATGAAACATGATTTCAAAGCATGCATGAATGACATGACATTCGACCAGAGAAAGCACGTTTTAAATGCCATGAAATTGGAATAACAGTTGTAACTAAGATAAATTACACTGTGCGACAAAAATTTTTTTTCTTAGCTGAGTACAATATTTCGGGGTTGCTCGTCGATTTGATATTGCTAAAAACGAATTTAATGTCATTTTCTCAGTAGAAACAATACTTTTGGAAATATCATGAAAATATGTGAATGGCCTAAATAGATGTTTGCATATACAAATCAGAAATTTTATTATAATTGAGATTCCAAAAATCATCATATGAATTTTATAATTGCATATGGAAATCTAATTATATTTTGATTTTAATGTCAGCAGATGTTTTCTGTTGATCCAAAATCCATGAGGCCAAATTATACTCTCAAATCTGCAGATGTCAATGTTCTTTAGAGAAAACAATTCATATAGAAAGTCTCTTGAGTAGTTGGTGGAATATTGCTTTTCTATCACTAAACAACCAAAATTTTCAAGAAAAACATTCAATTAACATTTGACAAAATGAAGTTTAGTAGATGTCATCACTAACAATATCTCATTTCCTCAATTTAGCAATGAAAATTCCAGTTTGCCTCATGCTAAGATTTAGCCTTACAACTAATGAATTCAAATCCTTTCAGATGAATATATAAGATCTTGAGAATCTGTGTTAGAAAATCCAGTATCAGATTGGCTCACTTGTTCCTTGAAAATTTTTTGTAGGTTAGACATTCGTACTTTAATATCAGGACATTTAAGTATTGAAGATAAACGCTGTAAGGTACAGGTTCACAAGATGAGTTGATAGCAGAATATACAAGAAAACCCCGTCTTCAAAGACAAAAAATAACGTCACTATTGTGGGTTCTCAATTCATGCTAAACATGAAGAATAGAAAATGATAGAAAAGTTGGTGATATTCAACTAGCCAGGATTCTAATATAGCTGGAATATATTACTTGGGCTTCAAGATCCAATACCCAAAACATTTAATATGCTTCAGAATATTTCGTTTGCCTCGACCCTATGTACGTTTGTAATGGGTTGATTTTTATAATACGATATCAACAAATGTAACAATGAATGCACCCAAGTCTTGCATTTATAAGTACCTGTTACTGTAGAGAAGGCATGAATAATGTGTTTATATACACAGAGCATGGTCGTTATGTAATATACGTGGTGTATGAAGGTATTTCAATAAAAGTTTTTCCCATCCTTATACCCAATGGGAGCTGTCACGCCAGTGAAATTGAATTTAATGAATTATTTTTGAAAACGAATACCAGAGAAGGTATAATTTCAATGTTGCAATGCGTTGATAGTTCTAGACATTCACTGAACAACAATGATATGCAGGCTTTCTAAAGTTTAGACATTAAATTTCTCAAAAAGTATGGTTTTACATATAAAATGACATTCAAATCAAATAATTTTGTGTCACACTGTGTTATTTTTGGCATTGCCGGAAAATGCCGGATCGCATTAAATAACACTATTTTTCATAAACATAAATCAATTTTAATTTTTGAAAGATTTTGATTCTCCGTTAAAGATTAACGTTTCTTTGCTTTGGAATGATTATTTGCTAAAGCCTACTACAAAATTGTATGTGGAAACACCAGTATAATAACTCCGTTGACAACGCAATCAGAGACTGAAAATGTCTTAGTTACTTCATTGTTAAATCAAATTAAAATATCTTTTCCTGGAAGCGATGCTTAACCTTCAACTTTTTTGTATCATTAGTTTATGGCTGATACAAAAAATACACACCCAAAGAATAAATAATTAGTGCTAAATTTAAACTTTGCGTCTTAATACATGAAATTCTATTGCATATTTAGATTTAAAGCTTGATTACAAAATCCATACAAACAAATCTTCTAATTGAAAAATTTACTACAAAAATGGAACGCTTACACTTGATGGAAATTTGAGAAACATTTATTATTCGGATGTTAATGAGGTTAAGGGAACAGCTTTTGAAAAAGCCTTGATTTGATTTATTCGATTATACCACGCCTTTTCCTAATGCCATTCATGTTACTTGGTATGTTTAAACACGGCCATCTTTAATGTATTTAAGATGGCCGTGGTCTAAAAGACACAGGGCGCCATAGAGAATTAAAAGGTTAAAGGGAAAGGGGGTGCCACACGGTTAGTCTTTTGACTATAGTCAAAATTGCGGTTTTGCATTCTTTTTTCTATTAGTCAAATATTTTGACAAATTGTCAAAAGAGGTTTCTGCGTAAATTGATTTGCTTATACATGTCAAAAAACTACAAAGACCGGGCGCACACATATGGGCAATGTTCAAGAATCAAGCTATTACCTGTATTAAATACCAGAGCTTTTATTTAATATTTAAACAACTGTTTCTGTGAACATAATATATGTAAGTATACGCAACATTTGACATTGCTTAACTTAAATGTACATGTATAATCTTAATTTTGAAGATGCAAAAACACATATTTTTTATGTTACTGTCATTGGGGTCACGGTAAATGTGGAGCCTGGTGCGGGATATCAATTCGTTGCTCCAACTAAAAAACTTCCAAATTTATGTGCTAAATTTTCACTAACCGCTTTGCTGTATATTTGATATTTAATACTAAACATTTTGTACATTTATAACTATTGAACCTAAAAAATAATCTAAAATTGTTTATTAAAGATTTTATTCTAACATTGGGGTTCAATTTTTGGCTGTTTATATAATTATTTTGTTATTTTGATTTGTTCGAAACTTGTGGCCCCGAAATTGTTTAAATTTGCTTATAATAAGTTTTATTTCTATCTTTGCAGAGTAAAAAATTGTATTGCCCGATGCGGTCCCACCCTCTCAGTGACGCCACTTGTAACTATGAAATGGTTACAATCAATGAGATAGAAAAATTTCCTTAAAAATTTGTATTTGCATAATGTTATTCGAACTAATTACAGTAATTGATCAACACACTACGCATTCCTACGTAAGTAATTAAAGAACTTCTTAGGGTCTTCATGTTCACACAATCTATCTAGAATGGTCCCTTACGCCTTTCTGGTAATTGATTTATTGCCGTAAGACATGTTGTGTCTTAATGAAATCCATTTTAAAATGAGTGATTGAGCGATTAAAAATCACTAGTGCGCGCTTGATAAAATTTTGATAAACTATTTTGTAAATTATTTAGTTTTAATTTAAATAATCAACAGTGCGCGCTTAGCCTAAATGCAATCAAGATTGAAAGGTGTGGTAAAAATAAAATCTATACATTATATTTATGCTGCTCGTATTATATTGAATCATCTCTTGGTTTTACAACACCATTAATATTTTTAGTATGAAATTAAATAGCTCAAAATTAATAGCAAACATCAAGTGCTTAAAAATTACAAACACTGTATAAGCATTAAATTTATTGTTATATTTAAAAAAATCCATTATATTACTATAACTAAAATAATAGTAGCAAATATAAAGTTAAAAAAGATATTTTTTCATTTTGAAATATTAAAACAAAAGTTCTTTGAAACACAATCATAACATTAATTACATAATTAAATAGCATTTGAAAAAATATAGTTCACTATTGGAACTACAATTTGTATAGTTGAACGTTGTTTTATAAGGAGAAGGGAAAGGAACTATGTTACTATTGGAGGGACTGAATTGAATTAATCCCAGTCAATTTTTGGGATATCAGATTCAAGTTAGTAAACCAAGAGCACATAGCAGCAATATAACCGTTAGTTTCTATTTATCACTTTAGTTAATATTCAAAGATTTTCTACAAATGATGTTTTTTGCTATTCAATTAATTTTATTTAACAAAATAAAGTTTAGAATTTCCTTGAAAAAATATGTTTTTCATTTATATTTCAAATGATCCCACATAGGAACATTTAACATTTTAAATTGATACAACATTGACAAGTAACATTTTTTACTTCAATGTAGCCACCCATGTAGCTGCCACCAGTGATCCTCTGGTAGGAATGAGTGGAATGAGCGGCCACCAGTGGACCACTGGTGGACCACTGGTGTCATCTTTTAATAATAAATGATTTATGAGCTAATGCTTGTAAGTAAAGTATTATTCATTATTATGCTTCTTAGATCTCATAAATGTGTAAAATTAATTGTGAAGAGATTTTTTGAAATTTTCTGCTTCCAAAAATTATAACATATATGTGCTGAATGAAATTTCAAAATAATTTATGCATGGTTATTCCCGGATCTTGAAATTAATGTCTATATGAGTACTCAAAATTGGGCAAATATTTTTATTTATTGGAAAAAAATAATGTTCTAGCAAATCGAGAATATATTTTTTGAAACAAAAGAGAATGAACAACACAAATATCAGTATCAATGACACATTTATAGTAAGCATTTTGAAGTTATAGCCCTCTAATATCAATTTGTACTTACGTCCATTATCCAAACAAAAATTTTCCTAAGTTTGTAATCTAAGCAAACATGATCAGATCATACCTAATCTGAGCTAAAAATAAATAATCCAAAGTTATGACTACTTTAGGTTAGAAAACCATGTAGTAGCATATTTAAAGACGATTGCATAAATATTAATATTCAAAACACGCACCCGAATAATATAATAGCATTTGCAGAGATGCAAGCCGCAAAAATAAACAACGTTCGAATATGTTTCTTAATGTTTAGGACCAACAAGGTAGAAGAAGCGACAAATTGACCAATCGTAAACATTGCCATTGTAAAGGCCATCATGGTTTGGGAAGTTCCATGAACCTTCATCGCACGCAATGGATAGATCGGCCCAACAATCGATTCATTTACACCTTCCGAGAAGAAAACAAAAACTAAGCCTAATAAACCAAGAAAAGTTGTTGCTCTATTCATTTTTGTGAAGATCTATTCTTTTGACAATTGTACGTCAATACAAGTGAAACAACTTGGAACAGCTTAATGTGCTTTGAACGTACGTATTCTATTGCAGGAGTAAATACCAGTTGCATTGTGATGTATTCACCACCAAACATTGAAGTTTGTTATTAG
>CABFPE010000046.1:666648-688884 GCA_900660155.1 Hofstenia miamia
GAAGAAAAGGCAACAAGAAGATAAGGGAGACAGAAAGCCAGCATGGGAAAGAAGAATTGAGAATAAAGTGGCAAAGATTAGGCAGCAAATAGGGAAGATCAGGACAAGTAAGGCGGTGCAGGACAGGTGCAGGGTAGGTAAAGGGAAGACAATGGAAACTGCAAGAGAAGAGCTAAAGCAGAGATTAGTTGCAGAAGCTGAGAAACTAAGAAAATATAGGGCAAGAGCAAAGCAAGCAAGAGACAACATGAAGTTTGAGGCCCAAGAAGGACGATTCTACAAAGAACTAGATGCAGGAGAAAAGGCTACAGCTAGAGCAGGCAAGAATGCAGTAAGGTTCTGGGAGAATATATGGGGAAGTGCAGGACCAGAGATAGAGAGTGTGCAGATGCAGAAGGAAGGCAGGCAAGAAGAAGAAGTACTCGCAACTGCAAAGCTGAAGGAGGCTCTAAAGAAGATGAAGAATTTCAAGGCGCCAGGCAGAGATGAAGTACATGGATATTGGCTAAAGAAATTCACAAGTGTTCATGAGAGACTAGCAGTAGCATTGGAGGAGTGTGTGGTGAGTGGGTGTCCAGAGTGGATGGTAGTGGGAAGGACATTTCTCATACAGAAGGACACAAAGAAAGGTAGTGAGGCAAGCAACTTCAGGCCAATAACATGTCTGCCAGCAACGTGAAAATTGCTAACTTCAGTGATTTCAAGTAGGCTGGCATGTTACTTAGAACAGAATAGGTTGATACCAGAGGAGCAGAAGGGATGCAGGACGAAGACAAGAGGATGCAAAGATCAGTTGTTGATAGACCAGGCAGTGGTGGAGAATTGTAGAAGAAGGAAGACAAACTTGGCAATGGCATGGATAGACTACAGGAAGGCATATGACAGCATATCACATAAGTGGGTATTGAAGACGCTAGAGGCTAATGGAGTTTCGCAGAAATGGGTTGAGTTTCTAGAGAGAGAGATGGGAAAGTGGCAGACTGAGATAGATGGGCATAGGTTGAGGTTTAGACGGGGTATATTCCAGGGAGACAGCTTAGCGCCACTACTGTTTGTAGTTAGCTTAATACCTATCACAGAAAAGTTAAAGGAGACAGGCATAGGGTATAAGATGGAGAAGAATGGTAGAGCAGTGAGTCACCTGTGGTACATGGACGACCTGAAGATGTACGCTAGTTCAAGGAAGATGTTGCAGAAGCAAGTGGAGACATTGGAGAAGGCAAGCAGAGATTCAGGGTTGGAGTTTGGATTAGGAAAGTGTGCAGCAGTGACAATGACTAGAGGCAAGTGTGTGGATGGGGAGGGCTTGAGGACAAGCAGTGGGGATAAGATTGAGGAAGTTAAAGAGGGGTACAAGTACTTAGGTGTGATAGAGAAAGACAGAACAGATCACGAGGAAATGAAGATGAGGCTAAGGAAAGAATACAAGAGGAGAGTAAGGAAGGTACTACAGAAGTCAGCATTGAATGGGCAGAATAGTATAAAAGCAATTAATACATGGGCGATACCAGTGTTGAGATATTCGGCAGGAATAGTTAGATGGAACAAGAATGAACCTAGGGAGTTAGACAGAGAGACAAATCCAGTGTTGAGATATTCGGCAGGAATAGTTAGATGGAACAAGAATGAACCTAGGGAGTTAGACAGAGAGACAAATAAGGTACTAGCAGCAGAGAGGGCTTTCAACTTAAATGGAGATGTGGATAGGTTGTACATGGCAAGGCATAAAGGAGGGACAGGACTGCTAAGTGTGGAGGAAACATTAGAAGCAGAAGCACTAGGACTAAAGGAGTATGTAGAAGCACAACCTAGAGGGTCAATACTGGAGGTCACTAAGGAGTTAAGGAAGATAAGAACTGACAGGGAAGGAAGGAAGATATACCAGAGTAGGATGGAATCAGAGAGACAAACAAGGTATAGGCAGAAAGCAATGCATGGAGAATATTGGAGGAACACAGAAAAGTGTGACAGAGAAGAGAGCAACAAGTGGTTAAAGAAGGCAGGACTGAAGAGAGAAACAGAAGCACTGATAATGGCAGCACAGGAGCAAGCAATAAGAACAAACTGGGTGAAGAAGCATATAGACAGAAGAGTAGAAGTAAGTGATAAGTGTAGGCTATGTAAGAAAGAGGCGGAGACAGTAGATCATCTGATAGCAGGATGTGAGAAGTTGGCACAGAATGAGTATAAGTTCAGGCATGACAAGGTGGGAAGAATGGTACACTGGAGTTTGAGCAGGCAGCATGGGTTAGAAGCAGGAGACAAGTGGTATGAGCACAAGCCACAGGGCGTCATAGAAAATGAGAAGGTTAAGATACTGTGGGATTTCAACATACAGACGAGCAAAGTGATAGAAGCACGGAGGCCAGACATAGTAGTGGTAGACAAAGAGAAAAGATTAGGAACAGTGATAGACATAGCAGTACCAAAGGACAGGAATGTAGAAAGCAAGGAGAGAGAGAAGATAGACAAGTATAGAGAGTTGGCAGAGGAAATAGAAAGGCTGTGGAAGTTAAAGAAAGTTGAAGTAGTCCCGGTAGTAGTAGGAGCACTAGGAGCAGTGAGCAAGAAGCCTAAGACATACTTGGAGGAGTTAGGAGTACCAAAGTGGGGAGGAGCAGTAGCACAGAAGGCAGCATTGTTAGGAACAGCTAGAGTCCTGAGGAAAGTTCTCAGACTCCCTGGGAACTGGTGAGTTCCCCGAGCTGAGAGGGATACCAGCATTAAGCTGTGAGAAGTAAGAATAATAAGAATTAAGGCAAATTTATTGCAAAATAAATAAACAAAAACAAAAACAAAATAACAAAGAAACAATACTACAAACTACTACACATGTATATTTACAAACTGATAAATATGCACTATTACTTTAAATGAAATCTGTCCAGGTATTTAATTGATTTGATATTCCTAATAGGCATTGTTTAGACAATAAAAGTTCTTTAATTTTGCGTCGGAAATGTTTATAATTTGGACTATTCGTATTTTAGGACTTAAATGATTCCATAATTTAGAAGCTTTAAAAGAAAATAAATCTGGACGATTAATATTAATATGTAGCTTGTGATTTCTTTCACTGATTTTGATATAATTGCCTAAGAAAGGTAAGGGTTTTTATTTGTGTACATATTTGTGTATCATACAAAGTTTATGATATTGAATTAAGTACAACGATGCAAGAACATTGCTATCTTTTATTAAATTACTCACTGATGTGATTCAAAGTTCTTAAAGCCCAATTGAACATTTTGACTGATTGCCTGATGTGATATTTTGGAACAAAAAATAACAATAATTGAAGCTACTTAGCACAAAAGAATTAAGAATTTGTTTTTGAAAGGTCTGTCCTACATTGTACAAATGATATAGATACTTAATTCCAGAGGCCATTTTCCTAAATTTTAGAGAAAAAAAATTCATTAAACGTTAAATTTCTATCAATTACTACTCCAATATAGTTAACAGAATTGCTTTGACTAATCTCATTATCTTTAATTTTGATATTATTAGAAACTTCTTGGTATTGCTTTGGTGGGAAAATAATTAATTGTGCCTTATCAGCATTAATTTTTAACTTGTTTTTATTAAAATATTCAATTAGATTTTCAATATTTTTCGCTAAATACCTGGTTGCTTCATACGGATTTTTTGCGATTGCCATTATACATGCATCATCAGCATATTGATAGATCGTTCCGTTATTAAATACATTTGACATATCATTAACATATAATGCGAATACAACAGGTCCTAATACCTGTTCCTTGCGGTACACCTAAATTAGTAATAATGTAATCGGAATAAGTGTTATTAATTTTTACCCTTTGTCTTCGACTACTTAAGAAATGCATAATGAAATGTTTTAACTTAGAGAATAATAATTTTCATAAATATCTGAGACTATCAGAAGTATCAAACTGTTATGAGCAAAATGTTTCTGCAAATATTCATTAGGATTACAGGGTTTTATATTCATGAGACAAGTAGTGACAGAGGAAAAAACAGATACTCCATTATTTAATAGAATGCTATGTTTGCGGATGCTCACATTTTTGGAACCTGATAATGTTAATTAACTAAAATAAAAACTAAGAATTTTTTTTCTTATTTTCTCAATGAATGTTGCCATTTTGAACTAAGTATATTTACATTAATGGTCTAAACCATAGTTAAAAAAACACTTAAATTTTACAATTGATACATGCAATTCAAAATTAGCAACAAACACAACAAATTGGCATGGAAGATGAATTATATTATCTGTTTTGTAATTTGATTTAAATATCATAATTTGGACTGCCTCATATAAAATGCTATTAAATCTTAGTCTGATGGAATATTTTCTTCTCTGGTTTGATGACTAAAATTTCTGATTTTAGGTGTAAATTCATATGCTCCTTTATTCTTGTACCGAAATGTCTCGTAGTTTGCTCGAATATGATTTCTCACAATCATCACATTTGTATGTGAGGGAAACTAAGTTCTTTGGGATGAATCTTTTAGGTCAATGATATCTTATGCCGGGGAAACTAACCAACATTCAGGTACACGAATAAAGGAACTATGAATGGAAATCTTAAATCAGAAATTTTCGTGCAAAACAATACATAGTAGATTTCAGCATTCCTGCAAAAACTAAATTTAGTGCAAGTATACAAATATGTAAAAATATACAAAAATATGTAAAATCCAACGTTTACAGGGTGTTTCCGTCTAAAAGGATTTAGTAAGGCGAACAACTATTCTACTAAGGATCTTAGTGAGTGTATTATCTAGTGATTATATATGTATATATATATATATATATATATATTTATTTATATATTTATTTATCTCTTTAGTGCACGGTAACATTTAACCTTGTCCAAAATTGATCTATTGAAATTTCTTAGAAAGACAGTACACATTTGGAAATTACAAATCATGAGCACAATATATAGAAGATGCCCGATATCAAATGAAAAGACATTGATGGCTTGATGGAAACCATTTGCAGCACTGCTACATCTGACTAGGACAATTTTGACATATACAGCTGAGAGGGTTGTAAAAATTTACCAGAAGTCATTTTTATAAAATTAAAATTCAAGATTATACTAACAATACTAAGCTCGATGTCAAATAATTTAAGACATAGAAGAGTTACAAAAAGCAGTTGCTAATAGTTTTATATTCTATGTTTAGCAGCGCTTTAAGAGAGCGACTTTTTTCAATTTTAGATTGATTATCTGGGGTAGGGCCCGTATCGAGCAAGATCAAGGATGTACGTGACGTGCCGTGCACAAGGGCCAGATTTGGAATTGGGCTGATTACTTAGGCCCAAGCCCGGCCCAGCCAAATTGTTTTTCTTTTGCACCACTGATAGTGTCTTTTGCCTCATATAGGCCCAGAAAGCACTACATAATGAATTTGATTTCACAATTTGCAAAATGTATTGATTAACATGTTCCAGAATTGGAACTGGTTCGACCCGGCCGGCCAGGTGGCAATTTGGTTGACCGGTACCGGGTCGGGTCGGATCGGATTTTTGTCATGCCGGTTGACGCTGGTCATGTAACCAAATAGTGACAGCCTAACCAACTTTAGGCCCAACCCAATTCCAATTCTGATAGGGGCTCTGAATGATGATTATTTGTTGTTTGAGGATCGCAATTCTTTTCTTAAAATCATTTGTTTGATATACATTAGGTCTATTCTATATATCTATGTATATGTATTCACTAACTGTATATGTAACACTAACTTTCATGTAGATTTAAAGTAGAAATTATAATAGAGTACATAGAATATTATTCTAAGCTACATAAAATTCTTTGTCTTCATATGAATTTTAAAGAGGTCCATCTCACTGTCATCTTCTGACTTGCATTAATAAAAATATAGTGCTTATTAAAATTATATTGTAAAGTAAGTTGTTAACTTCAGAAGATGAATCAATGTAATTTACTTATTTACAATTTATACAAGCAGTGTAGTGTGGTGTCGATGTAAATATTTTCTTACTGTTTAATGAATTGTCAATTATGGCAATGAGGTTGGATTCACAATTTGTCAATCAAATGACAAAATTTTTGATAAATCAAATTTAGTAAGGCGCACCGGAGATGCTTAGATTTGTACCGATCACACTGAACACGAACGATTTATTTGTGATCGTCACATTGCTAATTATCTCGGGCGGTCAGCCGTGCAATCCTTTTAAATGGGACGGATCCCTTTTAGCCAATCCCCTAGTCTAACCGTAGCCCTAAGTAACATTTTACTGCAGCCAGAACGGGCCGCACAGCCTAATGTGCCTCTTTTATATGTATGGGACCCGGGCTTATCACAAGCATGGGTACGGGCTCCAGCCTTGCTGATTATAATTTCAATTTTGATAAAATTACAAGTGTATATGTGGTCTACCCCGCAAATTCTGTCCTGTGTAAAACTTAGCACTCGCCTGCCTCGCTTAAGGAAATCTTGATTGATCGCCAAAATTTATTGATCAGAGTATATACTGCCCTGAAGTGGTTGAAACTACACAAAACTGAATGTTCTTATGTCAATGATTGCAGTTGAAAATAAGCAAATGCGGAATCATTTATATCCGACTTTCAAATGTAAAAATAGATGAGTCATATGACCAAACCACTAGCCACATGTATTTAGAGTATACTTGCTTTATTAGCGCCTCCAATAGGTGGCACATCTTGTAATATTACATTTATTGGCTTACTTAAATTCATGTATATTGAATTAAAATATAAGAATATTGTAAATTCCACAAAAAATTATTCAAATTTCGGGCAGTGCGGACTATGTAAGGCATCTAAATAAACACGACCATTATTCAAACGTGACTTTTCTTGAGCAAATGTCAATACGTTCATCCTTACTGAGCTCTTTATTGATATATCCCGAGATGCCATGAAGTCGTACATTTCTCGAAAAGTTGAAAAACTGATGAATGGTCTGTACTTATCTTTGCTCATCAGTTCTATGCTTGTACATAGTACACTGAACAGACTTGTAGCAAACACAGACGCAGAGAGCACCATAAACTTGGCCACAGTAATCTTACTGTTCATGTTAAGCAGCGCAATGGCGCGAAGTTTGTTAAAGTCTTTGCGATCGAGACCCATTTTCAGCCATTTACTTTGCGCAGCAGCCATTGAAACACATCTTTCCTTGGAAAGTTGAAAACGAATTTGTCGAAGCAAAGGGAAGGCTAACTGTTGACGTAAATGGTCAATTTCCTGCTGTCTTACTACAAGCTTTCGAAAATATTCAGCTGACCATGAAAGCAGATCATCGGGCTGTTCTTCAAGTATCTTCTAAAAAAACAGCTGTTACAAATAATTAAAATACAATAACTTTTGACAAGGTCGAAACAGGTACCTTCTGAGAGTATTTGAAATTTGAGCATAGCTTAATTGTCATTATAAATTTTGTACATAGTGAAGTAAATTGATTATAAGTAACCATAATTTAGAGGTTCAAGCATTTGAAAATAACAAAATTTTTACAAATTATCAAAACTGGATGAAATAAGATATCAGCATCGCTATAAAAAGAATTTAGTCATATGCCTAGAATAAAAAATTTAAGTGCTGACACAAGAAATTATAGCTTGGCATTTAGAAAACGCATATTAGAGCGCCTAGTTTCAGTAGAAACATTTAATAATCAGTAAATTTACGCTTGCATTACATTTTATTGAGAACTCAATTAACAATCACAGAACACCGATAGTTTATGTGGCTCTATGCACTAATCAATTAAGTCCAGCATCATTCTAGTAGATCTGTCATTAAAAAACCAATCTTGTTAAAGAGTGTTAATATAATCTGTGTAAATTATCCATTTGAATGCTTAGGCCTGAATTATGAAGTCCCAACTAAGTTTCCAATTTCTTTATTGAAAAAATACTTGGTTACTACCCTTTATGCCCATGAAATTCAATATATAATTGCACAAATTTGAGACTGAATGGGTTAATAATAACATCCTTGGCTTGATATGAAATTACGAAATTCCTAATAAGATAGTGAATTGGAAACTAATGCAATACACAACCTATCTCAGCACATTTAAAAAGAAATTTAAAATTTATTATTTTTTGTTGAGATATTAACTATAAATAATTGAATAAAACCATAGCAGCTGCAATGCACAAGTGAATATTATTTATGCTACATATGTTTGTTTTCATTTTCTTATGTTCGTCATTTTTCATTTCTTAAATAAACATTTTCCGAAATTGCTATTCAATATTTATTACAAATGTACAATACATTTAATATTGAGCTCAGCGTTTCCTCAGTCGAAATCTTTACGAATGTAAAGTTAAAAAATTTAAAAGGTATTTGTGAAATATTTAAATTTCGTTCAGAGATTTTAAGTAAAGGATGATAATTCAATGCTGGAAGTCTGTCAAATCCTTTCATTCCATTTTTTGATTATCAATGTTCCTGGTTCTTAGAAACGAATCAACATGGTTTGATAGTTGATCCATATCCACAGAAGCATCATTTTTGAATTTTGATGTTATATTTTATTGTGCGTAGTAAAAAAGCATAGTTTTACTTACTTTATCTAAGTTATTCGGATTTACCAATCGAATCGAATATTCGATGTCGAATAGTAACAATTCGACAAAAATTTAATATTGAAATCAATCAAATCGTAAATCCACACAGGCACCAGAATCAACTTACTGCTATTGCAACATTACAAGTTTAAAAAAATTAGGCAACCCAATTTAGTAGGGATTATTGAAAAAAACAATGAATGCAATGCCAAAATTTCATGTGAAGTAACTTCAGTCTAATTATTTACATCTCATGGAAGTTGGAGTCAAAGTATTAAATAATTTTGCTAGCATACAATTTCAAAATTTATTATGATTAGTCCCATTTGCAATCGGTCAGAGTTCCGTTCCGTCCTAGTCCATAAACCTTTTTCTGGTTCCATTGTCAATTTACTACTAACGCATTACATCTATTTTGACTAAAATTAGTTCCTTAATTTTGTTCCCGAAGAAATTGAAGAAAACACTATTCCGTAACAGTGCACACAAATACATGGAATTTTAAATAAGTTTAAATTATAAAGTTGAAAAATAAAATTTACATTTTGGAGATTTTACATTAGTGTCATATACTTTTCTAAATTTCAATTTAGAATCTTCAATTTCAGTGCTCAGATTTTAAGTTTTATAAAAATGGGTCAAAAACGGGTCGAGTTGGCATTAATTTATATGAGAAGAGCGGATTCAGGCCGGGACTCAATTGTTAGACCATATCCATTTCTGCGTAGAAATTTAAAGAGCCACGTTCAGTCATTCTATTGTTAACTTAAGTTATTTTCCTTCTAATCTGACTTGGAAAAACTTGCATGGCAGTTTCCAATACATAAAAAGTATTTTGGTATTAGTATTATATTTCAACATGGTCAAGGAATTCGCCTGGGATTATATAAAGATCACTGAAAAATTAGTTAGAAATGATCTGAAACCATTTATAGGTTTTTGCTTTTTGCAAACGGTCTTCTTCACTCTAAATAGCATGTTTTATAAATTTTGATGATTTTTATAAAAAAACTTTTTAGCACTCACTAAGTATTAAAAATATCTTAAGTCTGAAAGCACAACTTCATTGAAAATAATCTATTTCTTTTTCATCCTAAAGCTCACCTCAGCGGAAGCTGGGCCGTCCATTTATAGAAAACAACATAGGTATATTAATTGTTACTGCCAGGGTCTTTCGCCCAACCTATTAGCTAAATACTTGAAAAGGGAAAAATTTAATATTTTCTTGCAAAAATCGGATTTTCCATTGAAAATAAGTTAATATTTTCATGTACTTTGGGCACATGAAAAACTTTAGCACAAATTTTCACCATAACAGGGAAGCGCAAATTAATATCCTAATAGGCTTGGAAAGAATAGTTTAAAAATATGAAAAACAGTTGATGACCTTAAAGATGATTGATGTCAAAATAACCGCACTTTTTTTTCTACCGCAGAATCTCATTTAGTTTTTTTATACATACTACCTGCATCGAGGAGCTCCTGTCAGTTCAACTGAGTAACTTGTTTGTTAATTTTTGGACTTCCTTGCAGTAATTCACCGTTTTCTAAGTTATGCCAATTCGAGTATGATTACTATTTTTTCATAATTATTCTGTATTGAAACACTATAATACAAATAATAACAATATTTTGTTGGGATGTGCTTATTTACAGATTTTCGAAATACCAATATATATATATATAGATTAGCACAAATACATTATTAATCAAATTGGAGATAAGGCATTAAATTGTTTTGCATTTTTTCAATGCTAAGTATATTTCTATAAATCAAACTTAAGGAATAGTTCATACCTTAACGAAATTTTTGAGAATATGTGGGAATTGATATGGGATATTAAGTATGGGAAGATTAACGGAATTGCTTGTTACCATACTCTGCGTAATGGTGTTAGTTGTACTCTGTGCAGAAGTCTGCTTTGAATCATTTTCTGTGTCTGTGAAGTTGATGTTAATGCTTGTTGAACAGCTGGAAATACTGGAAGAAGAATTTGTTCCAGTGTCATTCACCATTTCAAAGAAGGAAGAATCACATGCTTTTTAATTGTTACTGCAGTTATATTCTTATTATTTGTTGCTAAGCAACGCATTGTAGCGGAAAACACGCTCCATCAAATAATCGATTGCTGCTTCATTACTTTATGTTAAATGCCATCGCCTTGCTTCTACAAATGCTTTTAACAGTTTATAGTATGAGGCAAAAATTTGAAGGATAGATGATATGCTAAAATTAAGCAATCATATACTTCTAACTATAAATTTATATCTCCAAATACATTACATGTAGACTTGCTTAATACATATTTATGGACAAGTTTTGATAAAGCACATTTTTTAAAAAATATGTCAGCTATAATTGCATGAATATAATATTAATTCAAAGCAAGTTTATGAATAATTCGGCTACAGTATAGGCTATAAGATCTTGGAACAAACAAACTTATGAAACTAGAAATTAGGAAAACATAGATTTAGGAAACTTTTAAAACATAACATCTTAGCAAATCAATGCGAATACGGAACATCACAATACTTAAATGGATTGGACAATATTTAATGCAATTTGTTTAATTTCTACTATTTTAAACACTATTAGTTTGTAGACCAGGTTGTTTATATTTTTGTATTTGTGTATTTGTAGTTTGTAAACACGTATACATCTTCATGTACAAAAGTTTGCAGATTTGTAATTGCATGATGATATATTTCTTACTTCGAAAATATCATTTGCAAGCCCCAAGCTATTATGCATTTATATTAAAAAATTACAAATTGTAGTTTTTATAATGATCAAATAGATTGAATATTGCAAAAATGGCCTTAAATATATTCTTCAACAATATGCACTACAAATGTAAATTAAGCATTTTCATTTTGGTTAGATTTAAAAAAGTATGATGCAGGATTACTAATCATTTCTGAAATTTTGCTAAATTATTCTTATATTAAATATTAATATATCAAGATAGATCGTTATATATCATGTACATGCATATTTTTTTGGCAATAAAGTAAAAAATAGAAATCAAAGCTATCTGAAAGTTTCTAAAATAATATTCAATTTCTCTAATTATGTTAAGGACTCGTTTGATTGACCAAAACATCAATATTTTTTATGATAATTCAATTTAATTCAATTTCTTTAATTATTATACAGAAAATTGAATTTTCATTAAAGTTCCGACAAAAACATTTAACCAGGAATGCAAGAAAAGATGATTGAAATAAAAGTTATCTAGTCTAAAAAATATTTCCTTAATTTTCAGAATTT
The DNA here is from genome assembly GCA_900660155.1 of Hofstenia miamia. Taxonomy (NCBI): domain Eukaryota; kingdom Metazoa; phylum Xenacoelomorpha; order Acoela; family Hofsteniidae; genus Hofstenia; species Hofstenia miamia. The sequence continues at coordinate 678,495 of CABFPE010000046.1, forward strand.
GGAACCGATTGATGTTTGTATAATTTAATTTTAGTGCACTAACACACACACACATATATATATATATATATATATATATATATATCTTGATATATATATATACATATATCTTGATGAATAAATGAATAAATTTTATAGCTCCACCTTACAAGTAGGAATGCGCTGTGTTTGTCACAATCGGAAGATAATATAGGATATTTTTCCTAGATTGTCTCTAAATAATTCTATTGGAGCAAATTCTAATATTTTTTTCAGAGAAGTTTTTGATTTCTTACAGTTATATATTTGATAAAGACTTTTAATTAACTCTTAGGAAATAATTTCTAAAATTTTTTTACTTATTGGGCAATTGCTAAAGAATGATCTAAACTTAATAAGTCCGTAATCATAGTAATTAAGAGAGATTTACAATGTTAACAGGAACATTTTGCTGAAAAGTTTGGTCTTCTTATAGAAAAATACCATTTATCAGAAGTGACAAAAATGACCGCCCAACGATAAATATGCAGTCTTATCAATTGCTGATCATCATTATTGTTGAAGAAAGCGACACCAATTCGACAAGTTAAGAGCAAATGTGGGAATTCTGGCGGTAATTAATAAAACCGAATTGACTTCCCTCATATATTATGCTAATTTGAAGTCATGCTAATACGTAAATTTAAATAGGTGGGAAATTGCATGATGAGGTGATTTAATTATATGGTTGAGTAATTTAGTGCCAGATGCTCTAATAAGAACAAAAATAAATAGCTGGTTGGAATATGGCATTTTTCGAATTCTACTACATTGCAAAGGGATGAAGAGTTAAATATAGCACACTAAACTTTACCTTAAACAGTCAGGATTTCTATCCTTAAACTTAAACAGCCTAGCGTCTGTTTTAAAGGACAAAGCGTTTCTCCACATTTACAAAGAATTTTCTCCAAGCCAATTTCAAAATTTGAAAATCTTGAGGCATGGGTAGGTCTATTGGGGAACATACATAAATGCAATGTTGAAAATTTCTATTAAAACTCATTGCTGTGGCAGAGATTGTTGAATAGATTAACAAGTTTTCTTAGAAATTTTCGAATTTTTGAAAAATAATATAAATTCTCTCCATAATTAGTGTTAATGTACTTAGAAGGTTTTGAGCCCTGGAGGCAAAAAGAACTTTGACTGTTGATTAATATGTGCAAAGATATTCCAAACCCCTTGAGGCGTACCGTGCGCAAAATCAGAGGTCGCGGGGCCGAAGGCTCCAATTACTGATTAACTACGAATTGTGATTTGACTACCCCCACAAACACAGCTCTAGAACACCTTTTCTATGCTCGGATAACTTAAAATTGTAATTACTACCTAAACATTGCAGAAAAAATTATTGCTAAAAATATCCCTACCACAAATTCAAATTTAATATAAAACTGCAAAATGAATACATTATGTATTAATGTCCAGCCAGATTTCACAGAACCATGACGGTAATATAGTCAGCAGTCCCGAAGAAATTGTCTAAAAAACATTAAATTTTTAAACAGTGTGAAAATGATTTTATGCACATTATATTTGAAATAATAATTAGTGCTCTCGACTGTGGTATCACAAAAAACATGAGACAGGATCAGTACGAGACGGGGACTAACTTTCAACTAGGACTGTGACCAGTTTGATTGAATATTTGCAATTATATTATACTTGCTAAACAAAAACTCAAAAGTAGAAAGTCCGAACTAAAACGGTATCAAGACTTTTAAAATATTTATCATCCCATGTAGAGAAATTTAAGAAGAATCAAAATTTAATCAAATCTAGAATGAATATCATGCAAAATCAAATTTAAAAGATTCAGTGCCTCCACCCCCTCACCAGAACTTTCTAGATCCACCCTTGCGCAAGCCTATAAGGGAATTTTGAAATAGTGCTCCATGAACACACACATCTATTGGTGATCATATTTAAATGTGATGCTGAAAATTTGTAATAATTTTATTGTGGTGACAGTAGTAGTTGAGTTGGAAAGATTAACTTTCTCTTTAAAACTTCATATTTTTTAATAAAGATGACATTTTTTTCATAACCAACGTTTATGTGATCATAAGAGTTAGAGTGCATGAACAACAACAAACTTTAATTGTTTCTTTATATGTGAATATACACCAAACACATTGTAGTGCCTAGCAATCAAGGACTTCGCGCAATTTCACGCCCCTGTGTGTCAGTGAAGGGGCACGCCTTAAAAATAGAAATTTAAAGAAACTTCTATTCCGTGAGGCTTTCAAGACGATTAAAAATTTTAAGAAATTGCTTGGCAATTTAAGGTTAAGGATGATAGAAATATATTGGCTTAAGACAAATTGATTTCGAGTATATCATTCCTTAGAAATTTCAAGTAATATATAAAAGGTCGAAGTTATTCATGAATAGATACATTTGAGCTTTACACTTTAGAGCTGCCACTATTAAGTATAATTGTAGAAAATTGATCGATTAAATGCCAATTACACTGTTCAACAATGATTTTGCTACTAAAAGTAAAATATTTCAGCAAATCAAATTTTGGAGTGCTGATGGCAAATTTCATATAAACTTCAAACTAAATCTACAGATTTTAAGCTATTCAGGTAGTGTTAATACTAGAATAATAAATAATTCAAGAGGCTAAATTAACATGAGTATTTCAATTGAGAACAATAAATTCTTTGACAAATACAAATTAAAGTTAATTGTGAAAGTACCTACTGTAAAACTCATGTAAACAAATTATGAACATTAATCTTTCAATAGTAGTATGTATTAGTGTATTATTTCAAAATTGATTAATCTATTGCTTAAGAAAAGAAAAATAGCCAATTATTGGCATTTGGGATTGCATCACTTGTGATCCTGATTAACACTCATCTTTGGCATACAATGACATGCAATGAGTTTCAGTTCTTTCTAAATAGTTTAAATATCTATTAAATTCTTCAACTGTTGCTCAAGTGCTAAACATGAAGTGCATTCTCAGGGGCATCCTCAAATGACGAAGTATACCTGCATTTGCTTGATATGTCCATGACACCATTTATTTCAATTTCCCTTAAAGGTCTTTTGTATAGAAGTAATTAATTGCTAACCTATGGTAATTGAAGGCAGTTTCCATTACCCAAAACCGTTATTCCTCCAAATATCATTTCACATTCTCTTATTAATGTTACTGTGTCAATAGTGGTAATTGTTTCAATGGAGACCATTCCTATTTCCTTAAAACATAGTGTGTCCAATGATCTTATTAAAAGCAGTCTTTCAGTGTCTTCATTAAGGCACTTCACTGCACTTGCTGCTTGTTGAGATAAGTTCATCTTTAAAATAATTGGTAGCTAGGAAAGGTTGTTTATATAAATTTCACCTGCACATGATGTCACTACGATATTTGCTCACTTAGCAATTGCAAACAGAAAATTGCACGTGTTACATGAGTTTTCTCAAAATCTGGTGGGCCAAAAATAATTTGAATGGTCCAAACATTGGACATTTCATTTCACACTGTTGCACATCAATGATTGCTGTGCAAAAGACGAATCTGTTTAATCTACAGCTTGATATTACTGATGCCCAAATTAAGGTCAGGACAGAAATGTCTGTATCTACCAAATCTTCATCACAATGTGCTTCCACATAATTTTTTTTCAAGACAATCACCAAATGTCTTAGTTTCTAATTGAAACTTCATTGCAGCTTCACAAGCTTCCAGCTGAATGCTGTAAATCAAGAAAATTAATTTGCTTATCACAAATCATGCCTTCAATTGTCTGCCAAGTATCTAGTAGATATCCATCTTCAGTTTACAATCTATCTGATGGACAAGATGTTTAAGGTAGAATGACTTCAAAATTTTTAATGCATCATTCCTTGTAGGGTTACTTGAAACAAGTTTTGCTTATACCAATGCATCAAAAATGAGGTTGTCAATAATGGCTATAACTGTCTCAAAGCAATGCTGTGTTAAAATGAGTAAGAAACCTTACATGATTAACAGATATTACAAAAGAGCACCCAACTACATTCAATTCCTTTTGCTGAGCAGGCATATATAGCTGCTTACAAAGTGGCAAGAGTTAGAAAATGGTTAACATTTTCATGTTGCAAGTTTCCTCACTTGGCAACTACTGAGAACAATTTACAAAATTTTCTACTGCATTAAGTACAAATCACACTGCTCTGAAATCCATCTATCCACTTTCTCTAACAAATCAAGCAAAATACAGCTCCACTTTGTCCACAATAATGAATTCATGTGGTTGAAACCAACTATTGATATCCTATAGGGAACCAATCAGGTTTCCATAGCAATTTCAATTGAATCCATTTGATAGTGAAAATTGTTGTTCAGAGATACCAACATGTTATTCTCTCTGCTTATGTATTTACAAGTCTTATGAAAAACACCAGTTCTACACTCCTTACGCACTGTTTGAACATAAATTAATTTGAAAGGTGTTCTTGCATATATATTCCCAAGTAAATAAAAATAGATTTCAGATATGAAAATGAGTTTACCTTCTACTTCCTTGACTTTATAAAATTCTGCCTCATGTATTAATCTCACTTTCACTCCAGGTAACTTTTCATACTAAGCATTGCTGATGGTAGCATGCAATTCAAAAACAAGTTTTTGTCACTTTGTACTTTTCTTTTTGTGTGAGGTATGTAGACAAATAAGCAGATATCTTGACGCATGTTGCCAACATATTGAAACTGGAATTTGCAATCAGAGTTAGTCTTGTGAGAGTGGCCCAAAGCGTCATCAATGATGTACTAAGTAGTTTCCTACAACTTAAAAATTAATTATAATTATTATTTGTAGTTTTCAGTTGTAGTTCTTGTGTAATCCAATGAAGAGTAATTGCTGTGCAGTTACGACAGTTGTATTTATCCTTCCAGTGATCTGCAGTCAAGGAAACCGCCGGTACGTCACTAGAAATCGACTCAACTTGAAGGTTAATATCTGAACGAATGGTAGCCTTTACCTTCTCGTACATGTCCGGTAGAATTCTTCTTGTAAATCTACTACGATCCAGTACCAAGTCCTTGACCTCGATTTTCTTGTCATAATTCTTCTTTCCTATGTCGATGAGGTACTGTGCTACGGCTATAAAACCCCTGTCTTCTAAGATTGATAGAGGTCGGAAGTCGCCAGCAATCCATTTTGTATTGTCCTCGTTTAGATGTTCTTTATCGTCACTGCTTACAGCATTGCTTTTTGAAGAGGCCATGAAGGATGTTATCTTGGTGTTACTCAAAGATTTAGACGATGAGTAACATAGACATGCGCCTGTAATGTTCTTGTCCCGTCCTTTGGCTTGAACATATACACTCGTGGACACTTTTTACAAGCCGCAAATCCAGGAACAGCAACACCACTAGAATTTTTTATTGTTCCAAATGTCTCCCAAACATCGCTTTTTCCAGTGTGTGCTGACACAGTGTATGATTCATTTTTTAAGTAAACTTGAATAGCTTCCTTCAAAAGTGACATGATTGAAAGGTATAACGGTGATTCGAATAAAGCCAAAAGTAGTTAAATGATAAAGCTAAAGCTATTTATTAGACGAGACTTAATTTAAGCGGCATTGAATAAGTGCGGGATTGCCGAAAGTAATTTTGAATAATTGCAACAACCACGGCAAGTTACAAAGTCGGTGTTTGAAGCATGGGATTGAAAAAGCTCGCGGTATTGATGAAGACATAATAGCATTTTTGAATAATTGGGAGTATATAAATTATATCAAAGGCGCTACAAGTAGAACTAGGCACAAACAAACTAATAAATAAACAGATTCATCTAATAAGGTGAAATATGTTAATTTAATCTACCCGTTGACATAATTGTCTTACCCGTACCCACCCGTACCAATGAAACTTTTAGCGCACCTGCCCATACCCGCAGGTACCCGCGGGTAAAAACGGGTACCCGCACAGTCCTAATGCACACATAAGTAGGGAAACATTTCTTACAATTTTTTTGTTTTATTTGGTTTGGCAAAGTAATAAAAAAATATACACACATATAAATAGGTTGGGCAAATTTTTCAATTTCAAAGCAATATGGAATATTGTTAAACATTGGGTTGTACATTCACATTTGCAAGAGTTATATATTGTTTGTGTCAATTTTTTAAATTTCAGTATGAAGATATTTAATCTTAAGCATTATTTGTCTCGTTTAATCTTTAATATATTTTGTAGTTGTTTATTTTCAAACAGTTTGAAGAATACTGATTATGAATAATAAACCTGTAGAAGTATTGAAACTGTAGTTTAGCCATTTTTAGGTCACATTTAGAAACAGCATTAGTCTTTATCAAACGCATTAAATGTTCAAAAGAATATGTATTAGATCAAAATTCCTTAGTTGAAATTTCAGTTAGAATGAGTCAAAATATCTTGACTCATTTAAAGCCCTGATCTACAAAAAACATTAGTGACACAGCATAATAATAATAAAACAAAATCTTTGACTTTGACAACATCCAGCCGTTGGCCGCGGCCGAAAAGAACACTAATATATATATTAATATACAAATACTAACATTCAACATACTTGAAGCCTCTGTTACTAGAATTTAATTTTACAAAGATATAATTATGACCTTGTTACATTGGAATTTTTTTGATTTTTGTCAAAACTTTATTTTACAGACTACCCTTTGCATTTATTCAGAATTTTATTGAATTTGTACAGAGATTTCAACATTTTTAAGTGAAGATATATTAGTACATGGTACATCATATTGCACTTGATCTTAAGGAAGCTTGCAACATCTCATATGGAATGTCCAAACATAGTTAGAAACGAACCGGTTTTCGATAGATAAAGTTTACTTGCACATGACGAAGTGTATTTTACTCTATTTATTGTTCTAAGATTAATAACACTTGTAAAATGACCGATTGCAACACTCACAATCAAAAAAACAAATATGATGGCCAATTCATAAGTTAAATTGAGGCAATAGATAAAGATCATAGAACAGGTTGCAATCAATTAAAATAAGAGTTACCAAACATCTGTATTAAACAAGTACTGAGACTTGATATTTTCATAAAAAATTATTAAATTTCAAACAAAATAGTACGAATATTTTCAACAAATGGCACAATGAATATCACAACTGAAGTAATCATCATCGCCAACAACCTGTCACTTTTATTGCAAGTTTGAATAAAACAAATTGGTTCTTGTTGTTGGCTGCATTTGTCAATTACTACAAGTATAATACCCATTCTGAATTTTGATCTATTCTTCCATAGCATTTTTGTTAGCTGGTAAATTGTAGCATTTTATATCCAAGTTTAGAAGCATTTTAAAAAATCTATGTAAATATCAAAAAATTACATCAAAATTTTTTTTAATGCTGAACGGAATGAATTTTGTTGGAAAATGCTAAAATTAGCGAAATTTTCAAATTTTCTTATAGTGTAGAAGAGTGATATATTTTAAGTACATCAACTTATAAAATATATGTTAATGCATTTTTAATAGTATGTAGATCACCATCTAAACATTTATTAGGGAGGAGACCAAAAAATAACAAAAACTTTCTTATTTTTATATCCAGGTGAATAAATTTTAGATATTTAATAGGATATAACAAACTGTTAAAAAATAAAAATGTTTAGATGCGCCACCTAGTTGTGAAATTCTGTAAATGCGTACTTTTAAAATTCAAACCTAATTTTCTCTTAAATATTCTTTAGAGCTGAAAATTGATACAATTCTAGGCAAGACTTAGTTCTAGTGTATGACCGAAAGCATTTTTTAAAGTAAAATTAGCTATTTTTACAATTTTTTTAATTAACCCAATTGAAAATATATAACAAACATTTAGCAATATGCAATATATAAAAAACGTCATCTGCCACCTAATAAAACAATTTTCCGAGCATTATATTTCAAAATTTTGGCTCTCTATATCAAATATTAGTGGAGAAATTTTAATAGTATAAAGAAAACAGCATTTTGAGAATATCGAATTTGAAAATGTATTTATATGAATTTCATATTTATACAAACATAACAATAGAAATTATAACACTATATCAACTATTACAGAGAGAAAGTATAGGGACATAAAATACAATTTTTGTCAGTTCCCAACTAAATATATTCGGACACAATGCACCAAATTAATGACCACAGAGGCTTAAAATTAAAAAAAAACGTTTGTCAACTCTAAAAAGAGCTGCATGGTAGTTAGAACTTTTTTCTAACAAGAGCTTACTCAAGTAAACTAGTTTGTTTACGATTTTGTCTTACATTGGTAATTTGTTAGTTTCTCATATTTCTTGAAAAGGTCAACATCTGTTTTTCTTAAAATTTGTTTAATAAGAAATCGAAAGTCAACCTATCCATCTGGAGCACATTTTTTTAGCAGTTTCCAATAGCCATCACTGCACAAACTTGCACCCTTGACCTGTAAAAAATCTAGTTTTTGGACATTTCCTCTAAATTAAACTATGAAGCGACTCATTATTGTGTATCATTAGGCCTTTGAGACATCTCTTCAATAGACTAGTATTGCTCAGTCTTTTGTTCCAAGATGGGTGACTTTAGATGGCGGTGGAATTTGTTTGGCTACTACTCTGTTGTAGAAACACCCTGCATCCTTCCCAGAAGCGCATCAGTAATCAATTGAAATACAATGAAAAAATGTCATCATTATGTTGCTTCTCATCCTTTCAGCTGATCTCGAATTCAGCTTTATGACTTTGCCATAATATGCTGTAAATTTATCATTTTTGCTAAGTTAAGCTTTCCCTTACCTACATGTCCTAGGTTTCTCTTCTGACCTTTCATCTCTTTGCCTTGATTCTTAGTGCTGCTCCCAATTTTTTTGAAATATTAGACAATATTTTATAATTTTTTAGAATTTTATCGCTAATAAAAGTATAAAAGGATTTTACTTATCCCAATTATGTAAATTTTGGGTAAAACTTAGAAATTTACAAAATCAGATTTTGTAAGGAAAACATTTTCTTGGTTTCCCCTTCAGGGAAATCTGAATATAAAACTTACTCTCACGCAAGGAATCGATGGACAATCTGTTAGATTGCCATAGACATTGAATTAATAAACAAATATTTACTAATACAAGTAATAATACAAGAAGCTCTTTCTGCATCTGAAAAATAGAAATTGCTTAATCAAAATAAGAAGTTGTTTTTATAGAAAACCTTGCTTATGACCTAGAATGAAAAAAGAAATATCCTTTTAAGCCAAGAACAAGGGTGTGGGTAACAAGTCTAGTTAATTTGACTACTAATAAAACCTAAAATTAACATTTGGGTGATCCTTCCGTTATGCTTTATATCTTAATAAAAACTTCAATAGTTTTTGCTTCAAAGATTGTCGAAATATTCAACAATATTTAGAAGACATTCTTAAATATTTCATCATCTGCGCACTGGAATTTGACCCACAGCTAAATTTTATTTAAATTAATGACTCTACATTTAACCTAAGACGCATTGTAAAATTTTGGGATTATTGTGTCTGCTGTTAGTTTAGAATGCGTTTTAAGTATTAAACATTCACAAAGTATTTACTAAAATTACAGCCAAATCTACTCACTATTCAAGCAAATACTTACATTTTAAATCTTACTGCTTGTCAGTTTTAAAATATCTGACCGCATATTACATCGTGGTTTTTTTTGCGCTTCCTCTTCAAATTCCTCATGTGAAATTCTTCTCGTTGAAGTTAAACCTTCTCCAGCAAAGCATTAGTTTACATATCTCGATTATATTTTTTTTAGCAAATTACTGGTTGGTAACTACGAATTTGATGCTAACGAATATCTATCATTTTCCACAAAAACCTTGAATTCTCAATCTTCCAAATATTTATCTTTTAAATCTCCTTTATTATATAGATCCAAATACTTCCATAATTACTATTTTCCGTATCTCATGCACTTCGTAATCAAATGCTGAAGTACTCAGTAGCACCTTTGCTCAGGAACAAATATTTAGTCAATAGTGTATGCAGGCAACATATAATATGTAGATAATTGTGTAATACGCTAGATATTTTAAGATTTATTAAACAAACCAATTGCAAAATCTGATATTAAGATATAAATAAAAGTAATAAAACACCTTTGATTGTTAAAAATATTTTTCGTTTCTAAGTTGCTTCCATTCTTTAGATTTACATTTGCAGTTATTGACATTATTACTACATGGGAATCATTTGAAAATATACCTAGAGGCTGCTGAGCTAAAGAAGCACTGCGAGAATGACGACAAATGTGAAGAGCTTGGTTGGGAGTGTCTCCTCCTCGCAGTGACACCCTACGGCTCGTGGGGCATTCAAGCAATGAGGACCATCAGGAAGATCGCCAGTAGGCTCGCCATCCAGACC
>CABFPE010000046.1:791608-806814 GCA_900660155.1 Hofstenia miamia
TATTAGATAATAAAAGTAATATTAGATATTTTCTTTATTCCCAAATTAAGTTTAATAGGCAGTTATTAGTTTAATAGGCAGTTATTAGATATGAAGAAGAACAATATCAAAACTGAAGAACAATATCAAAACTTCAACAGTATTGGCTCAGTTTCTCCGAGATAGCATGGATTGGTCAAGGTGCAATAAAGATCACAACATTCAAACTTAAGAAAAATAATGTCATCAAATTAAAGTAAGAGCTTTAGCTTATGTTTACAAATTTATACAACTTTTAAAAAGCAATTTAATTTACTACATACATTTTATTTTTTTACGAATCTCAAAGATTTTTATGAATATATTTGAGGTAAAAAGAAATATTTTCATTTTACAAATATTCCGTCATTTTACAAAAATTCCAGTATCTTATAACAATAAATGAATCAGAGTTGTCAATTTAAATCAGAGTTGTCAATTTAAAACATACGGAAAAATCTCTTAGAGATGGCCTGCTTAATTGCTTTTTTCATGCTAAATTAATTTTAACGATTAATTACAAAACAATCATTTTTTTACTGAAAATTAATCTTTTAATTGAAAATATCAAAATTAAAATGGAGTAGTAAAAAGAAAATTTTATCAATTTTTTTATATTTTTTCAATTAAAAATTATGATTTAAAATTTAAATCAGGAGTAACCAAACAAATACGGGTAACCCCTTATATACCTTTAAATTCCAGATCAACTTTAAAAATCAATACCAATGAAAAAAAATAATAATATCAAAAAATTATAAAAATATCAACGAATTTTCAACTATTAACAAACAGCTTAAATGTAGTATTGTCTACATTCAGGGAACATGTATATTCAAATAAAATGTTTAAATTCAATTTATGAAATAGCTATCAACAAAAGAAAGACAAACTATTGTAAACACTATATCTACTGGAAGTTACCATAAATTGAAAATAAAATATTATTTATTATTACGAAAAAGATTAAAAAATCAATTCAAGACTAACATCATCCAAAATTAGGTCTGTGTTTACAACATTACAAGCGAAGAATATATTTAACAACAAAGATCGAATCCCAGAATGCTAGTTTCATCCATCGTTTACAAATATATTGTGATACTTAGTGAAACTAAACGACATTTTAGTATTCGCATTAAAGAACAGGAAAGAATGAGATTAATTTATTTTAGTGTATATGTCATGAAAATGGCTTTATCACAACACCCTGTAACTTACGTATTAAAAATTGTTAATGTAAATTTAGTCACACATCTAGGGCTAAGTTTGCTTCCACATGTGAAAATTCCTGATAATTTCCTGTGTCTCAAGTCATGAAGATAAAAATTTTTTCATTATAAACATTCAAATTCTGCCCTTTCCTAGTATTCAGATAAAAGCTCAACTGTTTTGTTTTTAATTGAATTTAAGATTTTCAACTTCTGCATGTAAATTATTATTATAGCTTTCTCACAAATATAAATGATTGAATGATAAAAAGAAAAAAATTTAAAAATCAATCGCTATAATACACAAATTTTTTATAATGTAAGCCGTTGTAAAGATTTTGAGCTCAAGCAGATTACAATTACTTATAGAAATATGTAGGACCATATATTTTGAGTCTTGGTCTCGTCGCGTGGGACAAAAACTGGTCCAGTTATGATAAAAAGTTAAAAATTAATCGAAAAGAAGGATAAAAAGATATTGATGGTGATGAAATTGTTTCTAACGATTAAATATCATACTAACGCTATGAATATTATATAAATGGCAACATATATTTTGAAAATTTACAAATCTCAATTTGTTACTTGGGCAGTGGTTTAAACGGGATGATTCTTACGAATTATAGTCTGAAATTGAAAAAAGAAGTAATGATCCTAATTTGAGAGACAATACATTTTTAGCCAAGACCACTAACCGCCAAGCAAACATTGACCCAACAGGTCTCTATTTGTTTAATTTGTAGTATTTAGTCAAGTATAATAAACTTTGTACTAGTTTAAATAACACAACACTGAACCAGGTAATGCAAAGTGAATATTATAAATTGTTGTATTTCATATTCCAACACGGAGCTTAGATCACTTAAAACCTGTCCAGTAATAGTGCGTTTCGATCAGCTATAGTCAGTGCATCACTTACTACAAGGGTGTATGCAAGATTTCTAAACAAGGGCTTTCGGCTTTTCCCCGCCACTACCTGCGGTAGTATTTAGTTGTTTACACATGAGATGTTTTAAATTGAATCTACAGGCGTTCAGGAGATATGGGCACGGGTACACAAACATCTTATGCAGTGTTGAATCTAAGATTGAAATTCTGGGTTACTATTTTCACCTAAGTCCACCTAAGAGAGTACAGTTCATGGCTGCAACCAGTCTGCATTTTTTAAATAATATTATGAACTCCAATTTTACAATTTTTCGAAGAACCGGCAATGAACTGTGCTTCTGAATATAGAGACACATTTTATCCATTATCAATTCATCCATTTATAAACTCTTGAACTGCTTATACAAATTATTTAAAGATACATTCCATCAACATACAATTTTGATTTTATCAATAAGCTATTAAAGAATGATTTTAAAAACATAGGGATAAAAAGAAATTTGTTGTAAGAAAACACATTTTATAAAGATTCCTCTGAAGATAACTATTGATCACAACTTTATTTCAGACCATAAAATTTCCATTTCTCATACTATCTTAAGGAAATTATTTAACATTGATGCCTAAATGTAAAATTTTCTGCTTAGTGGAACTATCTATGAATAAATAGACGGCATGACAATAATGGAATAGACATTTTTCAAGAATATAGTTAAAAGGGAAATTAACGCATTATAAATACGTCCTAACTATTAGGAACTATTGAAAAGATCTACTATTAAATAAACGACAAAGTAGTATGCGTATACTAAAATTAATTTCATTGTTTGTAAATTTCATTAAATAGTCAACCGCATGAAAAATTTATTTTCCGCAATATTTGCAAAAAAATTTCAGTCTTTAAGTAAAAAACTATTTCAAGTCACTACATTAATGCCGGATAATAAGATAATGGATTTTTTATTGTATATTATTGAAATATTTTTAATGAAGTAAGACAATGATTCTTTCAAATGAAATAGCTTAATGTAAAGACTCCGCTTGCAAATAGATCACTATTGAGTAAGTTTAGTACAGCACTTTATGCTTTGTAAGCTTGTTTTTTTAATAGTAGGCACGCTATACTCAGACTGAGGGTCCACTACATCAAAAATTCTACTTTTTTCAAATGAAATTGATTTTTTCAAAATGTGATTTTGGTTTTGACGCTTTACAAACGATATTTCGGCAAAAGGCTTGCATATAGAAATGCGATTGTCTTTCATTTCCATATCCCATGTTAATTCCAGTTGACTGAAATACATAGTCACATTCGTGTGGGAATCCGTGATCCCGAGAAACCTCACCAGTGGGTTTATCACAATGACTACAACATGAACAGCAATAACAGTTCATTTCAGACATTGCTGTAATTGGTTTGGTTGAAACTAGAAAAGATACACATACATTTAAAAAAATTTCGAACACATTTGATCCAGGCCTTAACTAAGGCTATTTCGATTTCATAGCTAGTAACTAATTCAGTAATTTTCAATTAGAGCACTGTTCAAAATCGAAATATAATTAAATAATTTAAAGACGATACATGGAAAAATTTGTGCAGTAAGAAATTCTATACATCATAAACTTTCTTCAGATTATTATATTAATTGTGCTGTCACTATTTATTAAAAATATACATGGAATATTGGAAACATAGAAAGCGTTTTCAAAATATTTTCACTTAAGCAAAATATAATGTCAGTCCCAAATGGCTGACTTCTAGTTTCATTTAAGTATTGCTTTAATTTAACCCTTGTCATAAATCAAGGACACTCAGGGTAGGCAACTTTGAATTGGAAAGTTACAAATTGATTTTCCTATTTCAGAAACTTTTGGCAACAATCGGAATGAAGTAATAAATGAAAAATCGTAATAAATTAACTAGTTTTGTATTAATAAAATTACAATATAATTTCAGAAGCATTTCATTCAAAATGGCAATATTTCTCGTTGCTAGTTTCGCTCTTGGTAATAATTGGAATGAAAATAATATATAAAAATCATAGTAAATTGACATATTTTTTTGCATAAAAGCCAAACACAACACATACAATCTTTTTATAAGAAAAATCATCGCTTTGATATAACAAACAAGGTTACTAGTGCTTCATACTTCTGTTAGCAATAAGAAGAAATTGTTCGAGAAAAATGAAAGTTAGATTGTACCAGTAATCATACTCACTAAGAGATAATTTAATTCTGCCATAGATACATGTAGATGCTGTGATCATAGTCTAATTTCTTTAGGTTGACATCACAACATAAGGTGTTCAACGAAGCATGGTTAATGTTAAGCCTTCCATTTACAAAAAGGTGAGTTCTAGGGTGGAAGCATAATATATGTCTTGGGTATCAAAATATGCAGTACATTTAACAGCGAATAATATATAAATTTACTAGACAGGACAATCATGATTTTCGAATCAAGGACTTAGTTATATATCTCAGCAACATCCTTAACTGTAAATGAGAACGTTTTTAGTGAATCTTAAATAAATGACAGTTATTGGCAATTTTTCTTATGCAATACATTAACCAAATTTTCTTGAGCCATTCAATGAATTAATTATATCAAAAAATTGCTAACAAATATTTTTAGCCCTCTTTGGCCAATGCTCTTACGTTTTAAAATGACGTAATTCGTCTGAAGTGAAAATTGAGAATGATATTAATGTGATTTAAATGCTGTTTTCTGATTTCAATACAATTTATGATTGTATATATTCTAAAATAATAATTTTACTAAAACTAAAAGAAATGAAAAAGTGTAATGTTTAACTGTTCCTGAATTTTTCAATCCATAAACAGTTAATTGAAATGTTATTGATTCAATTACAAATTTGTCGAATGCTCCCTCTATACACTTGATTGCTGCTCCAAACTAAATAAATATAATAAATTTAAAAATATTAAAAAATGTAATGGAAAATAACGGACATGAAAATGAAAAAATAGGACATATTGTGAAAAAGTATTTCGAATGATAACTCTTCGCCTGAACGCCTATGACAACTACGATAAAATTAATTGAACTTAAGATGTTAAAGATTTAGTAATTTCTTCCACACATTTTGGGTTTTTTTGCTAAAGCAGTGATTTTTAAACGCGTTCGTTCCATTTTGCATATTGCTATCAATTTGCACAACTATTATGTTTTATATGTACTCTGATATTGATTAGTATCAAACGAATTTATTGAAATTAAAGGTTATGAGTAGCATTTCTAGAGTAGACGAAGGCTAGGCTAAATTCATACCCCACTTAATTTTACATACTAGAAGTATGAAAACAATGCTTACTGCTACAAAATTGTGATACAATTACCGTTAAATCAGCTTTAATCAATTTCTTCTATAGTGTTAACCATTTGTTAAGTGGTTATCAATCCGCTATATTTACGAACACAGCCTTAGGCTTGCGTGGCTGTACTATAATACAAACTGTCCAATTATTCTGATTTCGTCGGGAGTATCCAGATTTTGGATGAGATATGCTGAATCCAGACGCATAAGACGTAGGCATAGGAGAAATCCCAATATTTAAAGCGAGCGTAAAAAAATTATATAGGCCTACTGCTTTTTCCTTGGAAAATAAATAAATTCCTTTCTTCAAACACTTAGAGTACGTAAATTTTCTATAAATATGAATATCATTCAATAATATTAGTCATTATATTATTAATAAATATTCTATAGACTATCTCGTTTCTAATCTGTCCATCAGGAATATGTCGATATACATTAAATCATCGAGGAAAAAGTAGCTCCTTCATCTTTCACCTATGCATTAAATCGTATTTGATGAAATATCAAGATGTTGTGTCTTTCATTTTTGAAATTATTAAAATTGTGCCCGAAATCCCGACGACGGTAGGAAATAGGTTGGACAGTCTGTACAATACATTCATGTATACATTTAAAAACAGAAAATAGAAAACTTTTCAACGTATAAGAATAAGTCAATAATTCATTAACATACATTTCTCAAAAGCATTTCTTCCAAAAATAATCCACAAAACAACCTTATTCATATGAAACAGTAAGATTTGCAAGAAGCTGTTTTAAGAATTCACTTAGAGTCTAAACGGCGGGATGTGTAGCAAGAAAATTATTAAATTAGAAAATAAAAGGATCACACTTTCGTGTAAAGTTACTTCTATTAATAAACTATGTAAACTTTATAAGACAATAGAGAAATTCAAATATTGTCAGTTTTTATTGGGGAGATGAAGAGATGCACATTGAATTTCCATATCAGACACTAGTTCAGGTCTGAAAACGGAACAAGATATTTTGAACAAAGCCAACCCAACATTCGTCGGACATTGACAAAGAATTGGCTAAATATCGAGCTGATTTGGAAGAAATCATTCAGAAGCGAGCCAATTACATTGAAATTGAGTTTTAGAACATTGATATTTGATATTTTCACATTGAATATTATCAGGTATAGGATTTTTATGTCAATAAATATGCGTAAATATGTCCTAAAATTAGACTTAAAAATACCAAAATATGTCATTGAATATGTCAATTAATGAAGACATAAAACCATCAAATTACTCAATTTCAAGTTTGTTCCATCACCATGTTCATTTTCAAGTTTTCCAACGTGAATCTTTGCTTTTGGGGTACCAAAATTCAGCCCAATCGACTAAAACATCGCTCAATATCCACGCTGATGGTTGGAGCAAACTTAAAATTTCTAATTCTTGAGATTGGATGGCTGACAATAAGTTTGGATCATTCGAAAGTTCCTGACGCAGCGTTCTTCCATAATTCAGCACAGTCTTCCAATCCGAATTTCTATTTATTGCGCAGTGTACTTTGTTTTGTATTCGTTCGTCTAATGATCCAAGAAATTTTTCAATTAAATTTGTCGATTCTAATAATGGTAATTGAATCAGTGGTGTAATCGCTTTGAACTGACCCACGTAGATGAGCTGCAATCTATAGTTCTTGATTGTCATGAACTCTTTCTACTGCTGTGACTCACTGGGATCCAGCTGGTTTTTGATAAAATCGGATACCTCTTCGCAGTGCTCACAATAGTGAAAAGCAGCCTCCAACCAGGTATGCCAACGAGTAAGTACTGGCTCCGGAGGCACAAGTGGACCAGTAATTTCAGCAAATAATCGTTTTCGCCTTGCACACTTAACCAATAATTTTTTCATAAAGCTGATAAATTGATCAACTAGCGGGTGATTATCTCTAACTTCTTCAGCACTGAATTCCATGTGCCGTACAAGTAATATGCAAGAGATTGAGAAATAAAGACTTCAACTTTCGACCACTTGTCAGCATATATGCTGTTGCATCAGTGACAAATAATTTGAATTTTTTATAGGGAACATTACCTTAGTAAAGTGAATTCAGAGTGGAATTGACAAATTGAGTGACTGTTGTAGCATTGATTTTATCCAATTCAACTAAGTTGTATAATACTTGTGCCTTGTCATCAGATGTATATGAAAATATATTATATTTAAATATATTGGCAATAAATAGATTTAAATATATTTATTTTTCAACGTGAACAATGGCATATATTTATTTTTTTCTGACAATAATTTTGTTTATATGAAAAATATCGTGAGTCTATTATTGTGCAGTACCGTGCTGGTAGACACTGCTTACATATGCACTGACACCCTGTGAATAATATTCTATAAAGCAGCTAGAAAATGTAAACAAACAAGATTACCTTCACATAGCGTGACTTCATTCAACCATTCTGCCAGAGCGATAAAATATATATTTTGTTATAAAAAAATATCAGAAAATATATTTAATATATTTGTTTTTTTTATTGCTGAGAAAAATATATTTATTTTTTGCAAAAAATATATTTAAATATATTTTCATACAACTCTGCTTGCCGTTATCTTCTTCCAATATTCCAACTAAGATATTGGTTAGATGTCTTTCTCAATAACTGAATTCCGTAGAAAATCTATTTGCTCATTATACTGCTTGTCTACATAAATTTCCCGAAGTGTCGAACTCGATGAAGTTTGTAATTTGGCATATTTCCTCATTAAATACTTCATATCTGGATGATTGCACTTATATAAAGGAATGTTCGCATTCTTACTAGTGATCTCACCATGTCTGTGTAAAACTCATTGGACTCACTATTGGAATCTGTGTCAAAATAAGTTTGCCTACTCCTTCCTGAGAGCTCCAGTTGAGATCGATGTTTGTTGGTTTCCATATGCTTAGCACGATTATTGCAGTCAACAAAATACACACAAGGCTTGCAGTGAAATTGTGCAATATCAACTATTCTAATTGGAGAACGCATTCAGTGGAGTCCTATGCTAACTACTTGAAATATGAAAACAACAATTACATAACAATTTTCATAATAATTGATCATCACCTTTGTTTGCTTGCCTTTTATCAGGAAAGTGGTTTTTATGAGAAATATGCTAATATATTTCATTGCTTAATTTCTCATCATTCAAGATTTAAAAAATTTTCTTGAGAAGAAATGTCTATCTTTACTTTTATTTTTTCTTTAATTTCTTTGCTGAGGTATGTTAGAGTTAGAATTCATTTACTAATCTCATTCTTTTAATTTAAAAAAATTTCTGATAAGAAGTACATCTTCTTGAGTAAAAAACAATTTCCAAATTAAATCTTTCATTGCATGTATCAGGCGTCCTGTCACTGTAACCATGTAGAATCTGTACAATGATTAGAATGGACTCTATAAGGTAAGGCTGGACAAAATTGCTATTAGTGACCTCCTTTCATTAGATGTACAAACCCAACCCTTTTGATCCAATTACTATAAGTCATGACTGTTGATACAACTACTTTATAATACGATCACTAATTGAACTCCATTTAGATCTACAGTGAGATGTTATCAGGGTTGAAACCCAACACCAAGCATTGCAATAAAAGGAAGAATGAAGATGGTTAACAATCACCAGTTACTATGGAATTGGTTGTGTCTCACAAACAAGCCTCAGTGCAAGAGAATGTTCTCAATGCGAGGACATTGAAATTCCTAATTGTTTTAGTGCATTGATTGTTCTTGTTCTGATTGACAATTGCAATAAATGAATACTTGCAACCTGAATGTTTTAGCTTATTATAGATCCTACATATACATAGCCCTACAGATATATATCTCCTACATACAAGTGAACAATCAATGCAGCCTGTTGAAAAGATGTCTTAAACAGTCCATAAGATAAGATGACTCTGCAACTTCTAAAGTAAACAAATGTTGCAAACATGTAAGATATAATGGAGCTCGTAGGCACCTCGTATGTATAATAGATTTTATACAGTAAGAATTTGGATCTAAAACAGATAGTGAACCCAAGGGTAGTTTTTCAGCTATTTGGTGACGTGTTCTTATTTCAGTGAATGAATCAATGGGAAAGATAAATGGATAAAAAATCCTATATGTACACTTAACAATTTCATTTCAGACTACCAACTGCACAACATGATGAATGACTGATTTTGGAGCTGCTCCAAATGTCCTTTAACTGGGAGCACCTGGGAACTACTCATGTGCTTGAATATTTAGCTTTTGGTTGTCATTTATAATCAAACCTGACAATACTAAAAAGATAAATCTGGTGAAACTAAATTCATTACTTTCTAAATCTATTACAAACTATTTATAATCAAATTGCACAAACAGATAAACAATTGACATGTACCTGTTCTTAATTTCAAAATTGTTTACGATTCCTTCATCACTAAATTAGCTGTAGCAATTTCATAATTTAGCTTTTAGTCAAACATTTTGCAAATACTAATATCTCAAAACTGCACTTACAATTGTTTTACAAAAATTAAATGATAATTGTGTTATTACAAAAAATAAATATAATTAAATCTAAGTTTATTCCTAGTCTTGGTTTCTTCTTGTTTTATTTCTTTCTTAATCACGACATTATTCCACAGATTGAATAAGCTCCTGTTTCTTCTATATAAGTAATTTTAACTTTTCTCTATCAGATCTTCTTAACTAACTTTTTACAAATACTTTTAGGGCATAGCATCTTTTAGTCCAAACTGATCCAACGTTAATAATAATCAGTTGAGAACGTCCAGGTGTGCTGCATATCCACTAGCTTTTGAAAGGAAGCTGACATATCCTTTTTCTGCCTTCCAAAGCCTTTAATTTGCTGCTTATGATTCCTGTCAAAATTCATCATATCTCATTTTAACTCTTGAATTTCATTTGAAAGCTTCTCAATATCAGATATTTTAAGAATAATTAATTAATTAATTAATAATTAATTCTACTGTTTATTTAAGCTAGCCTTCACTGCTTGGCAGAATAATGGCTTTCTGTCTTTGTTAACACAGTCATAGCAAAATAACAGAAAATGATTATTGTATAGTTTCAGAAAGTCCGGATTTTGAGATTCAAAGCCAGAACAGTAAGAATTCCAATGGAACGAGACATCACAATAAGCACATGTATATATAAAATCTTCATTTATTACATCAATCCATGTATCACAAATAATTGAGTGTTTGGTATTATATGGCATAATGTGGCAATTAACAAAGAAATAAAACAAGAAGAAACCAAGACTATTAACAAACTTTGATTTAAGTATATTAAATTTTTGTAATAACACAGTTTTCATTTAATTTTTGTAAAACAATTGTAAATGCAGATTGTGGCATAATCCGTGTGTGTGGTCAAATAAAGAGAAAATATGGACATAACTAAGACTAGTAATGTAATAAATAATTGATCAAATGTAAACACACGGTTATTATCCTTTTGACTATTTGTACAATTTTATATAGTGCAGTTTTGATATATATTATATCAGCAAATAGTTTGACAAAAATCAAGAGACAATCTGACATATGCTAATTAATGCTGACTCTGCATAAATATCAGCAGATGAAGAAAGAGCAGGAAAATTGTCAACATCGTTTACTAACAGTTACTTGCCGATGTTTGATTGTTTACAAAAATTTGATATAAATATGCAGTAATAGATGTAAATGTGATGAACGAATTCTACTGGATTTATTTTGTTATTTTTGTCAGGTTTGTTTAATTATATTAATGGAAAGCTCAAAGTTTGAGCACAAGAGTCGACTGCAGGTGGTCCCAAATCCGGATAAAGTTATTTCGGAGCAGCTGCAAGATCCAGCCTTTCAAAAGTGCGGTGAAGCCAGTAAGCCGGGACTTCTGACATGCTCTTAGGCTAGGTTTACAAATAGGAGTTCTTATCAGTTATAGCTTTCCCTTTGATTGATTCGCCAATAATACATGCTGCTTATAATTCACTATAGGCTAAACCTTTTTAGATCCAAATTCTTACGTCCGAATAATAAGAATTATTACACATACGAGGTGCCTCAGAGCCCTGATCATTGCCAGTTGGCTTATTTGTTTATATTGTTAACTTATCTGATTGCATATCAATTGACATTCGACTATCGATCGACCAACATTCAATTCCTACTTTCTGCTGACGGCATTGATTGCTCACATGCACAGAGGGCTCTCATGTATGATTATAAATATAGGGATATTACATGTAGGGAATTATAAAAAGTGAATGCATTGAGGTTGCGCTATCTTCCTTTATTTACAAAACAGTGATAACAAGGGCAATCAATGCACTAAATTAATAGGTTACAAATCGCACGTTATCACTGAGACGCTATCCGCACAATGTGAGGCCTGTTGGCAAATACTGCGGTTTCCAAGACAACTGGAGCAGTTACCAAATCGGAACTCTCTCTCTTGCATCGATCGGCGTCGGGTTTCATTCAATGAAATAAGAACATATCACCCTTAGGTTCACTATCTGTTTTAGATCCAAATTTTTACGGTATAATAATAAGATCTATTATACATACGAGGTGCCTACGAGCCCCATTAAATTTTACATGTTTGCCACGTTTGTTAACTTAAGTAGTTGCAACGTCATCTTATTTTACGGACTGTTTAAGACATCTTTTTAGCAGGCCGCATTGATTGTTCACATGTATGTAGGAGATATATATCTGTATTTATCTAGGGCTATTTATATGTAGGATTTATAATAAGCTGAAATATTCAGGTTGCAAGTATTCATTTGTTGCAATTGTCAATCATAACTAGAACAATTAATGCACTAAAGCGATTAGGAATTCCAATGTCCACGCACTGAGAACATTCTCTTGCACTGAGGTTTGCTTGTGAGTCGCAACCAATTCCATGGTAACTGGTGATCATTAACCATCTTCATTCTTTCTTTTTTTTCAATGCTCGGAATTGGGATTCGACCCTGATAACTTCTCACTGTAGATCTAAATGGAGTTCAATTAGTGATCGTATTATAAAGTAGTTGCATCAACAGTCATGACTTATAGTAATTGGATTGAAAGCTTAAAAGGTTGGGATCGTACACATAATGAAAGGAGGTCACTAATAGTAATTTGGTCCAGCCTTACTTAATAGAGTCCATTCTAATCGTTGTATAGATTCTACAATTTTTAAACATCACGAGATTGTATGCAATGTATAAATTTGAAATTGAAAATTTAAGAATGTTTAAAATTCCTACTGTTAAGCTTCCCACCAAATATAGCGTTATTATTATATCAGCATAAGAAAAATTCTCTCCTGTGAATATTGTCTTTCAATTCCCAACATATTTAGCCAGTAATCTGCATTTTAATTTGAACAAACTTGAATTTCGTCATTATATGTTCATTTTTCAACATTTTATAGATAACTGGTTTAAAAGAGACTTATTTCATATATACATGATGTAGAATGAAAGGCTAACTTGGATATAATGCGAAAAAACAATATTATGAAATTTTGCACACTTTAAAGAAACTTTGTAAGCATTTTTTAAACATAGTCTGAAACGTTTTTTATTGTTATATCGTTTTGTTCCTGAACACTTCAATAGGTTGTTAAAACACAAGAATAAATCATGTTGCACATTAGTTATTGTAAATTGAACACACAGATGCTGATGCGGGACGAAAAAACCTTTTAGGGGTACGAGAAAGGCTTCTTTGGATACCTTTCCCACACTGAACTAAAGCTAACCGATATCCGTGAGTGTGGAAGGCAAAACTCGGTACTCGCGGATAGTATGAATGCTCACACATCACTAAGATATATACAAGGTAATTCCCACTTAGCATTTTTTCATTGGGTGCAATTCTTTTCCAAATGGGTATTTTCACATGTTGCATTACCTATATTAGATTATTCAAAATTCGAACCAAACCTAGTCCAAAACCCAGGTCCAATACAAGATCGTGAATTTACTGTATGCAATTACAATGCAAAATGATCTCTACCAGATTTTAAATTTTTAAATTATTTGACAGATCTCCAACCTGTTGCCTAATTATGGGTTTTAAGAAACGTCAGTGTTTTGGGAAATGGAAAATTTTGAATATAATCGCTAATGATAACGAAATTTTAACATTCCAGTCAATCTCAGCTATAGCCCTTTCGTGTAAAATTGTTTCAGCTAATGAATTTTTTAGTATTGAAAATCACACAGGGGGTTTTACTCGTCTGTCCATTGTATTTAATATTATGAAGTCTCTGTACTTCGTGAAAACAGTAAAGCAGTTTCAAAATTTTGACTAACATATATATATATATATATATATCCTTCAAGACGCCGGTAAGAGGTTCAATTGGATGGGCTAGAGTAGAGATTTGATTATATAACTTATATAAAATATGATTTTGAAAAAAACCTCTTTACATGGATGTTTTGGTATCTAAGAACGCTGTGAGCATAGGTGGAGTAAGACATTAAATCACACTAGCTGAAGTGATCTGTAGAAACACTTAGAGAAAACTTATATATAAAATCCATATTATGAAGATTAGAACAAAATATCTCTACACCTACAATAATTGACTTGATTTTATTGTGCTTCTATACATTCATTTCCATTAGATGTTACATCCTTTGAATGTACTTTTAAAATTAAGTGGATAATTAGGGAGTGTCATATGCTAAAATTGTAAAATAAGATCATTTTAACAATATATGATGATCACAGTTATTACTTATTTCGTTCCTAAAATATTAAAAACAAAACATATGTTTTGCTTAAAGTTTATTTATTTATTAAATATGTAATACAGTCCATTAAAATCCCTATTTTGTGTAGTATTTTTTTAACCATAAATTAGTACAAAGTTACTTGTGAAGGGAACAACTTGCTTTAATCTCAAGCATTGTGAATTCATAAAAATTCCTCACACAATAAAATTTCGAAATAAATATAAATGGTTTCGTCTAATCATTTCCAACCACAGAATTTCAAACTGCTCGAAATTGAGAAATACAATTACGCAGAATAATAATACCGCCAGCATTTTTAACAGAATATCTAATATATTTGTCATATCTAAACAACCTAAGCCTTCGAAGTCTTCAACAATTGATGATAACCATGCATCTTTCAGAAAACAAAAAGCTTAAGAATTTGTTGTAGTATCACAATTAAATATTAGGCATTTTAAGAGATTTAGTAACATAAAAGAAAATTTGGATACACTGCATTGTCATGGTATTTTTTTGATTTGTGTTTTATGTACAAATTATTTTATGGATTGATTGACGTACAGCTAGATTCTTTGAAAGAAAACCACTCGTGTACAATACAAGAAATGCAGAGTATAACACATTTCAAATATCTCCTATTATTGATACTGATAACAACGCTTTTCGGAATTTATTCTTTTGCCAAATAAGGGTACCAAAGTATTGGAATTCTTTGGCAGATAATGTGGTAACTTCAACATCACTTGAAATATTTAAATACCGTTTGCACAGTGTTAATCTTAGCCATTTTTGTATTTTCCTTTAGATTTTCTCAGTATTCGTGTGTCTTTATGTATTGATTTTCCTTTGGTTTACTTTCCGCTTGAGCTTATGTTTGTGATATCAGACCTTGCCAGCGTTCAGTGTACAGAATTATTTCTTATAATTTGATTTATTGATTTGATATTTTATAATTTGTACAAATTGTTCAATGTTTATAATATATATATATATATATATATATATATATA
>CABFPE010000046.1:849578-860262 GCA_900660155.1 Hofstenia miamia
AGATGTAATTATGTCCCCAGAAAGTGAACAATCCCCAATGGAACAGGTGCTACAAACTGTGGAGTTAACAAATGAATTTACAATAACCCAGTTAATGGAAATTATTGAGAATAATATGAAAGAAAGAAAGGAGTTGACGAAACAAATAGAACATTTAACAAAGAGAATAACTGAAGTGGAAATAAAAAGTGTCGAAAAGGAGAAACTAGTTGATGAAATAAAGGAAGACATGAGTATACATTTGACAGAGCAGTGGAACTTGTTTCAACAACAGATAGAAAAGTTGACGGAAGTAAACAAGGAAATAAAGCTCCAATGTGAACAATTTCAAAAAATGCTAAAAGAGCTTCATGAGGAAAACACTAACTTATGAGAGGATAACATAGTAAAGCAATTAGAAATTGATAATTTAAAGGACGAGTTGCAGTTAATCAAGTTAAAGAAAACCGAAATAAAAACAATAGAGAATGTCACAGTGGAAAAACCATATGAATTAAATTCAGCGATACCACAAAAGGAGATATCAATACAAGACTACAAAAATGCGGAAACCAAAGAAGAGTTTATACAAAAATTAGTCGAAAATGTAACGAAACAAGTTAAAGAGAAAGTGGAAAAACCAATCGAAAGGGAACCGGTGTTTCAAGATACAATATTGTCAGAAGATGAGGAAAATGAAATATCAACATGTAAAGCAATACTGCCTAAATTTACAGGCAGGGTGGACAATTACTCACCTACATTTAATGAATGGCTAGAAATATTCGAGATGAGTATGAAGGAATGAAAGGTCACACAGAACAGAGCAGCAGCAAGATTTCCACTATATTTAAGTGGAGCTGCATATCAGCATTATTTAGTGTTAGATTCGGAAACGAAAATGAACTACAAAAAATTGATAGGAGAGTATCGACAATACTACGATGATGAAAGCTTTAAGAGCCAGTATAGGATGCTATTAAATTGAATAAAGATGAACAGTAAAGACGATTTAAGAAATTATATGTCTCAAGTAGAGAGATTGTTAAAACTCAGTTCCAGAGAAAGTAGTTATTCTAAATATGATTTATTTGCACACATTTGTAAAGGATTGCCAGAGGCAATACNTTAAATCTAAGTACATTTTTCGGTTGTTAGGGACAACTAAAAACATTGTTAGTACTACAAGAATTATCCAAGTTAATAGTCATAAAAGAGAGAGATATTCTCATTGAATATTTGCTTTGATACTTGTCGAGTTAAAAATTTCTAACCAAAGGTTAATTGTATTTGTTCAAAACGTTGATTTCGCATCATTATTCGTTGCTTATTTTGCTTGGTAATAGAAATCTGTTGACATTTTTCTTCTTGTATTAAAACCTAATACAAAATAAAGCACAAGCGTGTTCGATTTATTTGAGGAGTTTAGTAAATTACTAGTCAAGAATAAGTTTGAAAATCAGCTGGTAAAATCAAACTTACAATTGCATAAAGTTTTGAACCTGGGTTTAAGAAAGTAAGATAAACGATTTTAACAATACTGTAAGCTCATTTCGTATTGAAAATAGACAAATCAACTGAGTAGAGTTTGAGAGACATTGACAAATCGTTGTGGTGTTGAAACATTATCATAGACAGGAGTCTTTTCGTATTTTAAGTATTAAGCATCGGACTTTTTGATATACTTTCGAGAAGTTTGAGTTCAATCCCTTGTTGGTAAATTGAACAGTCGTGATTTTCGGATTTAATCTTAGTGATTTAGTTTTCTTTCTCGGCTACACTTTAGGTTATAAAACTCCTGAGTAAAAATCAGGTTTAACAACAAAACTTTTATGGTAATCGATACAGAGAGGAACCAATTACCATATGAAGTAATATTGGGTAATGATTTTCTCACAAACAACGAGTGCATTATAAACTATAAGGATAGAACGATAACTGTACAAGAAGAGGTAGTAACAACATATGAAGATTGTGATAGGGATGACACAATAGTATTCAAGTTGGCAGAGGATGTGAAGATTTTACCAAATAATTGTAAAATGTGTGAAATCACAACAAGTGAAAGGATAAACACTGAGGTAATGATATATGACCAGATTGGCATAAATACAAAGAAGTTATTGATTCTGTCAAGTTTGTGCATGATATGAGAAGGAAAGGGTTGGATACCAGTATTAAATGCAACAAATCATATCGTTAATGTTAATAAAGACAAGGTGACGATAAAAGGAAAAAGAGTAAAATCTGAGAAGCAGATGGTAAACAAAACAATAAGCATAATAACAAAAGAAGAAGAAGAAATATTTCAGATACCGGAAATCAAGGAAGAAGAATACCCACATCTAAATAATGAAGAAAAGGAAGAGCTTGTAGAAATTTTGAATAAGCATAATAAGATATTCAACTTTGGAGAAATCAGTGTGGGGAAAGCAATCAGTGAAACGCATAAGATAATTACTACAATGCATGAGAGAACCAGATTACCTTGCAGAAGAGTACCAGAAAATCTGAAAGACAAATATAATACAATTTTGAATGAACTCATTGATAATAAAATTATAAGGCCAAGCAAAAGTCCTTACACGTCACCAATGGTGTTTGTAAAACAGGGTGAAAAGTACAGGCTTTGTATAGATTTCAGAAAGTTAAACAATGTGACCAAAAAAGATGCTTATCCATTACTGTGAATAGATGACATGATTTACAAAGCAACAAAAAACAAATACTTTATGTGTATTGACTTTTGCAAAGCCTACTGGCAAGTACCAATGTAGCCTAAGGACATCGAAAAAACTGCATTCATAACTCTATACGGATTGTTTGAATGGATGTATATGGCGTTTGGACTTTGTAACACACCAGCAACGTTTCAACGATATATAATGAAAGTGTTAAAACAAAAGAATAAAAAGTTGGAAGATGGAGTGTGCGCTTACATAGATGATATATTAATCGCGAGTGATATGATAGATGAGCATTTAGAAAAATTGGATAGAACGTTAATGATTCTCTATAATGCCAGACTGAGGGTGAATTGAAAAAAATGCGAGATTTTAAAAACTGAAGTAGTATTTTTGGGAAGAAGAATACGAAAAGGCGAAATTAAAATGAAAAACAATGCAAAGGAAATGATTTTAAATATTAAAAGCCCAAAAACAAAGAAGGACATACAGAGAATAATGGGATTCATCAACTACTATGGATCGTTTATACCAAATATAGCTCAAAAAACAACTAGAATAACAGCATTACTTAAAAAATCTAAACCATTTGAATGGACATGGAGAGAAGA
The DNA here is from genome assembly GCA_900660155.1 of Hofstenia miamia. NCBI lineage: Eukaryota > Metazoa > Xenacoelomorpha > Acoela > Hofsteniidae > Hofstenia > Hofstenia miamia. Next base: position 852,853 of record CABFPE010000046.1, read on the forward strand.
AGAACAATTAGAAAACATAAAGAATGAACTTGCTAAAATGCCATCATTAAACACACCTGATTATGAAGAAGAATTTATATTAGACTGTGATGCGAGTAATGTTGCAATAGGAGCTTGTTTGGGACAAATGAGGAATGGAAGAGAAGTACCTATACAATTCTTTAGTCGACGATTAAGAACAAGTGAAGAAAATTATGGCTCAACAAAGTTGGAGATGTTAGCGTTGGTAGAAAGTATAAAGAAATTTAGATACTTTTTAATTGGACAAAAATTTAAGGTGCAAACAGATAATAGTGGATTGGCGTGGCTCAAAAAATTTTCAGGAGATAAGTCGTCAATTGTGTCGAGGTGGATAGAGTATCTAAACGAATTTAGATTCACAATCGAACATAGAAAAGGTACGCTACATAAAAATGCTGATTTCTGGACTGCACTACCAGAATACCAAAGAGATATAGAAAAACAGGAAGGAGAGAAGAAGAAATTTGACTTTTTACCACATAGCAAATACAATGAACTACCAGACATCAATGCAGATAAAAAGGGTCAGGTGATAATGCCCATTACAATTAAAGAGGAAATCAACGAAAGTGAAATTGTCGAAAAGCAGAAAACAGATTTGATAATGATGGAGATATGAAGAAAACTGGAAGACAGTAATGAACAAATAAGCAAGGAAGCAAGTAGCTATTTTCAGAGATATACATGGAAAATAAATAAAAACGGGTTACTATACGTACATGGAAAAACACTAAGAATAGCGATTCCGGAATACTACAAAAGGGAACTGATAAGGAAAACTCATGAAAAAGGACACATTGGAATAATCCAAACCAAACAAACATTTAACGCAAGATTTATAACGATTGGAGTTAGAAAAGTGGTAGAGGACGTTATTAATAAATGTACCACGTGCCTGTTAAATAATAAGAGTCATTTTCCGAGGCAAATGGCGCCGTTGGAAAAAATAATAGCAACTGCACCAAACCAAATAGTACATGTAGACCTAGAAAAATTGTCACAAGACGATGAAGGGTATCAATATATTCTGGTAATAGTAGACAATTTTACAAAATATGCAAGGATGATTCCATTAGATTCTACGACAGCAAAAATAGTGGCAGAAAAAATAATGAAAGAGTGGATATTAAAATTTGGACCCATGGAAGTAATAATATCTGACAGAGGTGTGCAATTTGAAAGTAAATTGTTTGAAGAAATGGCGAAATTGTTGGAAATAATGACAGAGAAAACAACGGCTTACCACCCACAAGCGAATGGGGCTGTGGAACGCTTAAATAGAACAATGATTAAATTGATCAGAGTGTTAACATCGAGGATTGGCGGAAGAGATTGGAGAGAGGTAATAGAAATGGTAGAGTACTACTACAACACCTCAGTGCATTCTACTGCAGGGACAACACCTTTCAAGGCAGAGAGGCGGCGACACCGATATTTATGCAATACAGTAATTATTCGGACAAACCAGATAATGAATATATTAAGAAGATAAAAAATCAATTAAAATCAATTAACAGGAATCCATGAGGCGATGTGTCACAATACGAAGAAGTCTGTGATAAGATAGCAGAGAAATTTTAACAAGAAAATTTATGGAAAGCCACACAAGAAGGGTGATAAGGTTTACTCATACACATTATTGAGAACATACAACGTAAACCAGGTAAGAAAATTAAAAACACAGTGGTCAGGGCCATTTGTCATTTCACAAACATTACCAAATAATAATTACAAACTGAGTGACAGTAGAATTTTACACTTTCAAAATTTAAAAAGGGCGATAAAGGACATAGAACAAACTGAATTAAATAAAGATGCACAATTTAAATTTATAGAGAATAATGATGGTATATATTGTGAAATGAATGATCTCGACAGTGTAGCAGAGGAAGAATTTCAAGAAGAGTACAACCCTACGCAGGAAGATGCCAAAGTTGAGAGAAGAACAATGCCCCAGAGGGCTGTAAAAAATAAAAATAAATATGACCCAGAGATATGGGATTTAAATTTAGTAACTCCATTTAGATTAGATAATGAAAAAGACGAACAGCAGATCACCGTTGAAGAGCAGAAGGATCTGCAGGAAATCTCCAAAATCCGATCGTCAGTTAAAGGGTGTGACGAGGGGAGAAAATTCTAGCAGTCATGGTGGAAGCACAAGGTCTCCGCAATCCGATTGTCAATTAAGGGGCATGAGGATGGAGCAGTCTTCACTGGTGAATAGAAGAAGACGAGTGTGACGAAAATCTCCATAATCTGATTGTCATTTAAAGGGCATGAGGATGGAGAGACTAACACCGATGAATAAAAGAAGAAGGGTATGAAGGAGATCTCCGCAATCTGATTGTCAGTTAAAGGGCATGAGGATGGAGACAACACCAAAGAGATCACCCTCCACCAAATTTCATTTAAAGGGCAGGCGGATAAGAGAGGGCCATTGTCAGGATACCAATCGTCATTTAAAGGGCGTGAGGTTGGATCAAAAATCTAGCTCATCAATGGAACACTCCCTCAAATCCAGCAGAACTCGAAGTCATTTAAAGGGCGGATAGTACAAAGCTATGAGAATAAGTCCTCGACTGCAATTAAAGGCAGAAGGTAATGAAGTCTGTGGTCGATACGTTGACCCAGACATTCAAGAAATCAGCAAAGACTCAGAAATGGACATTTCAGAACAACCGTCAACAAGTTCATTTACCACTCACAGTTCACAGCCGTTCTCTCACAGGCAATCATCTACCACAATGAAATCGTCAAGATCAGAGGAGCGAGAAAGTAGAATGACGAAAATTGGAAAAGATAAAATCCACCCATACTTTATAGCGAACAGAAAAATACGCTATAGTTCGCAGGATAATTTGTCACCAGAGACAAAACATTTCTTACAACAAAACTCAGTGACAAAAGAAACAGAGGCATCAGCAATTCCCATCGTAATCGACAAGCAGAATAGACCAGTGTGCAATACGATTATAGCATATTCAAGAGACATGAAAGAAACATTTAACCAGCCTTACTTCAAAAGTACAGTGCATATAACGTTTGAAGAAAAATTCACATTAAAAGATGTCCAGAAGTTAATTAAAAATAAAAATAAGCTGATAGAGAAATGTGAACAGGTCAATTTAGACAAAGAGCACTTAACGATGATATACTTCATTAAACAAGCAGAAATGGTATCGAAAAATTTGGAGGAACATTTTGAAGAAACGCTAAAAATGGCTAAACAATACAAGACAAAAGTGATAATAATCAGAACGCAAGAAGGAGAGGAAGTACCAGAATTCCTACAAAATTTAGAAGAAAAATTGGAAAATGTGTTTATAATGGAGAAAAGCGGCAAAGCAATCTCAGAGATGATTAATATGGATTTGCAAATAAACAACATCGCGCCAGCAGAGAGGATAATGGTTGAGCTGAAAATAGAGATTGATATGTATTGTCAGGTAAAAACCATGGAAATGCTTGGAATAAGAGAAAATCTAGAAGAAACAGGAAACCTATACGTAAAATGTAGCATGAACCAGACACCGGAACATCTAAGAGGTATCATGAATGTGTGGAGAGAAATGAAAACTGAAAAGCCCATACATGGAGAATGGCCCAAGATTGACATAATATCACCAATAAAGACGTATCACAAAACAGTGGAGATGGTGTTGATGGAAATTAGAAAGGCGTACGAAATGGAATCAAAACGAAATTTCAGAAACATGATTTTTGAAGAAGTTAATGCACCACATATAAGAGCATGGACATCAATATGGATATTGAGTATAGCTTTGACGAATAATGAAAAGCTAGTGTTGCCAATAAGAAGAAAAGAACGGAAAGCCATGGTGAAAAATAAAAAGTATGAAATAGCAGTAGCTCCTATACAGGTCAACGTGAAACAGTGGTTGTTACAATACATAGAAATATTGTCACTATTGCCGACTAAAAAAAGTTCAACAAAAATTTGAAAAGTTTTATACATGACTGCTGACACAACAACATATGTTAGGCAGACCGAGTGTGGTAGAACTTGCCAACAAAACGGGAATATGTCCTGTGGAGATCAATATATTAAACGACGAAGCCAAGAAATTCATGTGGGGTGCAACTTCGAATACAAAACTAAAATCCTTAAAGCAGCAACCATGGCTAACAACACGCAATCTGATTAAGAGAGAGAGTGCTAACACACTGGAAACTATTAAAGAAATTGAATGAAAAGAAATTAATAAGACGATCACACAAGAGATGAAGAAATACATTTGCAAGTATCCTCAATGCGCATACACGAAAATAATTAAAAAATCGGAGATAATGAGAAAAGAAGGAGAGAATCAACCGATAGAAATTATCGAGATGGTTAGTAAGTCACAAGAGGAAATGCGGATGGAGGAAATTTTGTTACAAACAAACACAATCGCACTAACCCCTGAAACTCAAAAAGAAATAGATAAGATTAACATGGAAAAATGGGGTGAAAGAGAGCCTAGTGAGATATCATGGGTGGATACAGATGACGAACGTTTATTGGTAGAAATAACAGTCAGAAGAGAAAAAACAGACAATATAGTGCAGAGAATTTATGGTGAAGTTTACGAAAACGAAACAAAATCGATGATAAAGATATTGTGTACTGAAGCATTTACGAAGCAAGAAATCAATAAGATGCTACAACCGCAAAATCAATTGGCAGTTGACATAGAATTTATAACTTCGAAAATTGTTATAAAAGCTGAAACTGCGTCGAATCTCATGAAGCATGGACTGATGAACATGTTTTGGGAAAACATTAAAACAAGTAAGAACAATTACCCCGTTACATTTGGGATGGCAACTACATCAAAAATGGAAGGCTCATATGAAGAAATAGAGAAGCATATAATGACAACGTTACTAAAATGTACACCGCCGCCAACCATCTCACTACCGATGTTATTACTTATATGGTGATTGAAAAACAAAAAGCCGGTGAAAGCATTGTGGCATGAAGAAAACACTTACATAAACAAATTGGAAGCAGAGAAGATTGTTAGAGATGAATGATATAGGAAATCAAAAGACATGTTAATGCAAAACAATAACAAAGAAAGAGTGTATATTGAAGGAGAAGTTACTCTGTACGACCTGTATTGTGAAGGCGACGCCATACATAAACAAATAAAAAAGGTGTGGAACTAGATTGAAAAAAGAGAGACACAAACAGTCATGTTATTCTCTGGAATAAACAACATAGTGTGGGGTGAACTGTGGAGCCCGACATATCGGATATTTGATGTAATGCGTTGAGTGGAGATAATAATGATGGCGCGACTGGGGAAAAACGACCCAGATCAAATAACTGGAGAGGAAGTACAAAATAACATAAGTGCATTCTATGATGAAGCTTCTATTTTGAAATCGTTAAGATCTACCTATGAGTTCTTCTACCCGAATACAACGATAAAGCCTGAGTTAGCTCACACAAGTAGAGTAGATGCGATAATGACACTGATGATAGCAATCAAAGGGTTGAAACTATATGAGAAGTACTACGAAGAATTCAATGGAAAGTTAAACAAATTACGCAGTATGTGCACAATATCGAGCAAGCTATGAAATCCGATGTTTCTGAGACATAAGAAATTGGTAACTACAGAAAAGGAAGTAGTGCTGAAACTAACTAAAGAAGAGAAGTACGAGAAGACTGAATGGGANATAATGACATTGATGATAGCAATCAAAGGGTTGAAACTATATGAGAAGTACTACAAAGAATTTAATGGAAAGTTGAACGAATTACGCAGTATGTGCACAATATCGAGCAAGTTACAAAATCCGATGTTTCTAAGACATAAGAAATTGGTGACTACAGAAAAGGAAGTAGTGCTGAAACTAACTAAAGAAGAGAAGTATGAAAAGACTGAATGGGAGATGCCAGAAGCGAACATGATGATAAAACAGGCGGTCGAAATGGTACATGGAGAAAGAGTCGTAATCCTTAATTAGCTATGCTGGAGGGGGAGTGTAACATAATTCAGAATCATGTGTGGTCAAATTAAGAGAAACAAAGGAAAGAAAGAAGACTGAATTTTGATATAAATATTAATTGTAAAAACACATGATTATGATTAGTTAATTATTTGTACAATTTATAAGCAGTAATTTTTCTATTAATTAATTGGCAGTACAAAATGATATTTGACAATTGGTAAGAAGGCCAAGTCGCAAAACGCTAATTAATGCTGACGTGCGCAAGGTGGCAGACGAAAGAAATCAAGGATTAATAAATTGTCAACAACTCAGCAATAACAGGTACTAGCCAAATATTTGAGTGTTTAAACAAATTTTAGTATAAAAACTGTGCAATATTATATTTTGTTGATGGCCNAAATGGAAAGCTAAAAACGTTCGAGCACTAGGGTATTCGAGGCAGTTGTCCATGACTTCATTTAACGGGAGATNCACTACTCTGATTAGCTTAATTAATGTTCGATTGAGTCATTCCACTGCTCCGTTGGCCTGTGGATGATAGGCAGTTGTTTGTTTGCTTGTGATTTCTAGGAGCTTCGCCATTTCTTGGAAAAATCCACTTTCAAACTGAGGCCCTTTATCTGTTATGATCATTTCCATTGGTCCCAATCTCAGTATCCACTCTTTTAAGACTAGCTTCGATGTATAAAAGTCTGTTCCTGTTGATCTTCCACTTGTAACGTTCATAATATCCTGCCATTATTTTAGATAGTGTAGTTCGAGGCTCTCTAATCTTCTTTAAGATTTCCCCTAGGATTACATTGTCTCCTCTCTTATGAGTATCAGTAGTACCGCTTGACCTTTTTTGTCCACGTTTATCTCTGGTAAGTCCTCGTATTCAGTGTGTGGCAGGAACTGAAATTGCTTCTTTTCTCCCTCTGTTTTCACTCCGTCTCTTTGGTATTCTGGGAGTGATGTCCAGAAANGAATTCATTTAGGTATTAAATCCCCTGGGATACTATTCTGGACTTATCTCCCGAGAACTTCTTCAGGCAGGCCAATCCACTGTTGTCTGTTCATTCTCTGAATTTGCTTCCTATGAAAAAATGTCAAAACTTCTTGATGCTCTCAATCAGTGCAAGCATTTCTACCTTGGTGGAGCCATAGTTTTCTTCGCTGGCCCACAACTTGTGACTGAAGAACTGAATGGGTACTTCTTTCCCGTTTCTCACTTGTCCCAATGTTGCTCCAATTGCTACCTTACTTGCGTCGCAATCTAGTATGAATTTCTCGTTGTAATCTTGTGTATTAAGGGAAGGAAATTTCGCGAGTTCCTCTTTGATGTTGTCGAGTTCCTCTTGTTCTTGCCACGTCCATACAAATGGTACTGACTTCCTCATCAATTGGGTCATCTTCGCCATTTTTCCAGCTATATTTGGAATAAAG
>CABFPE010000046.1:887700-917085 GCA_900660155.1 Hofstenia miamia
AAACCTATATATGACCCTGAGACATGGGATATAAATTTATTAACTGCATTTAGGAAACTATAAGGAAATGATGCAGCCACCAATGAAGAAGAGAGTGCGCAGAGCCCAGCAGACAAAGGGACTCTCAACAACAAACAGGAGAAGGAGAGTGTGAAGAAGTTCTCAAACTGGAAGTTGAATTGAGGGCAGAAGGGATGAGAACAAGGAGCTGATGAATAGATGATGTAGAGTGAGACAGCGTCCTAGTAGTCCTCAAGGCCCATTCAAGGGCAGAGAGACAAACGGACAAAAAGCCTCTCCCACCAGGGATCTGCACAGCTGATTCAAGGGCACGCAGAAAACTGGTGCACAGCACAACTTTCCCTCCCAAAGTCCACAATGAAGATTCAAGGGTGGTGAGACACGAGGAGTTCCAGGGGAAGGTGTAAGTGGTGGAAGAACCGTGGAGATATGAAAGCGATTCAAGGCTGACGTTATCTCATCTGGAACCACAGCTGGTCAAGTGCTGATAGGAGTAACTGCAAGCTGATTCAAGGGCAAAGCAGTAGAAAATATCAGCACAGATTCACAGCCTTCAGACTGTGAACCAAGCACCAGTAAATTACCATTAAGGATGACCCAGCTACACGCCTCCTCAGAAACAACATCAGAGAGAACAGTTAGATCAAAAGAAAGAGAAAAACGAATGTCAAAGATAGATGGGGAAACATTACATCCTTATTTCATGGGAACTTCGAAGATGTGCTATAATGCATTTGCAAAACTATGGCTGGAAACAAAAACCAATATATGGAAAATTGCGAAAGTCAAAGAGAAATTCTTACCAATTGTGCTTGATGCCAACAACAGACCAAAAGTAAATGTCATTATCAGTTATCCACAGGATATGAATGAAACGTTAGAGAGGCCATACATGCGTAGCATGGTGCACGTCGCATTTGATGATGCATTTACACTAGACACAACACTAGCAATAATGGCCTATAAAGATAAAATCACTGAAATACCGGAAATAAACATGGATGCAGAAAACCTCACAATCATACATATATTGAAACAGAAAGAATACACAAAAATGTTAGAAAAGAAAGTGGACAACACAACAAGAATGGCAAGAGTACAAAATGTCAGAGTCGTACTAATAATGATAACAACACAAGATGAGATTCCTGAGCACTTAGAAAACGCATGCAGTTTAGGCGAAAACATCTTCCCATGGGAGAAAACAAAGAAGAACACAATGATCCCAGAGCTGATATGCCTAGACTTACAGATAGATTATTGGGCACAGATCTACCAAATCATGGTAGACCCATGCATTGCAATCGATCTTTACAGGCAAACAAAAACCATAGAGTTGACAACGGATATAGAAGGATTTGAAAAAGCAAACACACTGTTCATAAAGTGCAGCCTTACACAACGACAGGATCATTTACAACAAATACAAACAATTTGGAGGAACATGAAGTTGCAACAAAAAGTAGAAGAAGGCTGGCCAGAAATAAGAATTGATGCACCATCCCGAAAGTTCCACAAATCAATAGAAATGGCGTTAACAGAAGTAAACAGAGCCTACAAATTATATATGAAAAAAGATTTCAAACAATTGTTATTTGAAGAAAAGAATGCACCAGAAATACGCTATAGAACTACAGCGTGGATATTAGCTATATTCACAGCAGAAGATGTGGAACTAAAACTTCTGATCTTGCAACAAACTCGTCACAAATTAAGAAAATCAAAGAAATATGAAATTGCAATATCCCCGATCACCACACAAACAAAGAACTGGTTATTAAAAGGTCACACTGCGAAACTGTAATCACTGAATAGAGCAGAGAAACCAGTGCAAGTGATGGAAAAAATACTGAGCAGAATAATAATGCAAGAAAATCCGTTGGGGAAGATGTCATCAATAAGCATTGCAAACAAGACAGGGATATGCCCCAGCAAAATCACAATATTTGACGAGCCAATGAGAAAATACATGTGGGGAGAGACATCCAAGACACGGATGAAGCAGCTCCAAAACCAGCCATGGCTCACAACAAAGAAAATTATTAAGAGGAAACTTGCAAGCACAGCCGAAATCCGAAAAATGATAACACAGAAAAACGTGCAGAATATAATAGACCATGAAATGAAACGTTATGAATGAGACAGTCTGTGGTGTACATTTACTAAAATCATTCAAAGTGCAGAAATGATGAAAAGAGGAGGTATTATGGAACTGGTAGAGGTCTTTGAAATGGTTACAAAGTCCCAAGCAGAAATGCTAGAGGAGGAGCAACTGTTAACATCATCCAGATTACTATTATCCTCCAAGCCACAACAAATAATTGATAGAATAAACATTGAAAAGTGGGGAGAAATTAGTCCAGCTAAAACAATAGAGTGGATAGACACAGACGAGGAGTGTTTCTTGGTTGAAATTAAGATTACAAAAGAATCAAAAGATATAAAAGAAAGAAACTTCCAGTGCATTAGAGAACAACAAACAGTAGTGACGATGAAACTTATGTTCACCAAAGCATTCACATGAACAGAACTGGAAGAATTATTGAGACCATACAATCAACTGGCTATAGACGTCAAATTTATCACTTCAAGAGTGGAAATTAAAGAAGAACTACTATTAAAACTAAGTCAAAAGGGGCTCACACAAGCATTCTGGGATACATTCCCAAAGCAAAGATGAATTACCCCGCTGCCATAGGTCTAGCCACAGCATCAACAACAGAAGACTCATACCAGCACATAGAACGAGAAATAGAAACAAAACTCCTGATCTGCACACCACCAGAGACTATTGCGATACCAATGGTCCTCCCACATTGGAGATTACCAAAGGACATCAAGGTTGTGAAAACATTCCTACATGAGTACAAGTCATATGTAAACAATGAAAAGAAAGCAAAAGCCATAATTGAAAGAGATGACCACAAAAAATCAAAAGTGATATTGTTACAAAACAACAACAAGGAAAGGGTCTACATCTAAGGCAAAATAACGCCAGTCCAGCTGTACACACATGAGAAACCAATAAATGCACAACTACATGATCTTAGAAATGATACCCCGCTACCATAGGTCTAGCCACAGCATCAACAACAGAAGGCTCGTACCAGCACATAGAACGAGAAATAGAAACAAAACTCCTGATCTGCACACCACCAGAGACTATCGTGATACTAATGGTCCTCCCACATTGGAGATTACCAAAAGATGTTAAGTTTGTGAAAACATTCCTACATGAGTATAAGTCATATGTAAACAATGAAAGAAAAGCAAAAGCTATGATAGAAAGAGATGACTACAAGAAATCAAAAGTGATATTGTTACAAAATGACAACAAAGAAAGGGTCTATATTGAAGGCATGATAACGCCAGACCAGCTGTACATGCATGGGAAACCAATAAATGTACAACTGCAAGATCTGAGAAATGAAATCAAAGAACAAAACCCAAGAGCTATAATGTTATTCTCTCGAGTAAATGTTATAGTCTGGACTGATATATGGGAAAAGAGATACCTCTACTATGACATTACAAAGAGGGTGGAAATCATTACAATGATGAGATTAAATAAAAACGACCCCAACATGATCACAGAAGAAGAAGTAAGAAATAACATCAGTTTTTTCTACAAGGATGTGGCAAATGCTCGAAGTTTAAGGAAAGTTTTCATGTTTTTCTATCCTGACAACCAAATCAGAGAAGACCTAGCATACATGAGTAGAGCCAATGCCCAGATGACACTCATGATCAGCATTAAGGGAATACAGCTATATCAGAAATATTACGACATCTTTTCAAAGAAAATAAACAAGCTAAGAGAGATAACACCAATAGTGGAAGACATCAGAGAGGCATGTTTCCTGAAATACGCAAACATCATGACAATAGAGAGAAGCAGTTCTAAAGATGACAAAACAAACAGAATTTGAGAAAACAATGTGGTCTGATCAGCAGGCAGAAACAATAATTCGAAAGGCGGACACTCTGGTACATGGAGAATGATCTGTGCTAAAAATAATGCAAGCTGAGGGGGGCGTGTAGCATCATCCAAAATAATCAGAAATAAGCTGCAAACGTCGCAGAAGAGAGTAAGATTGAAAAGGAGTTGAATAAAAAATATTATAATCAGATTAGTTGCTATTATTTCAGATTAATTTGTAAAATGCAACCAAGAATAAAATATGTGTCAAAAAAGAGATGTTTGTATCTGTTGACAAAAATACTTTTGACAAAACGACGCTTACATTAAATTTGAATCAACAGGTACTTCTTTTGAATTACTATAAATACATTGAAACTTATTGTAAGAATTTGATAAAGAATTTTACTTAGAATTCTTATTTTTCATCTTATTAACAGTTTGATTATTTAATACAATGTCGAGCTAATTGATTAGTGTTTAGTAGTGGTCTGGATACATCACAGGGAACGATTCTAGGGTCCCTGTGCCAGATCATGAAAGTGCACTTAGGTTAGGTGTAGGGGTTTTCTCTCAATTAGTTGACTAGCATTTCACTTCTACTTGTATCAGATAATTAATTGTCAACAAATGGTTGGATAACCAAACCCTAGGAATTATCTTAATATTATTTTAGATCCAAATTAATGACCTATAATCGACTGATAAATTGACTGTACATGTAGTAAATTATAAATGTAGGTTAGGAAGTTGTTCAAATAGAATTTATCTAAATAAGCCAGTATATTTTTGGTAATGGCTACATGTAATATTTAACAAACAACTAGTAACAGTTCAAGTTGCAAATAGATATAAAACTTTAACACAATAGAGTTTAAGTCGAGTTGAGTCATGTCTTGAGTAAGCACTGAGCTAATGTAGGGTACACATAAGCTATCTTGATTGAGCTGAGAAGTGGCACTCAAGCATTGGATGGAATAGTGAAACTGGATGTGGAGATCTGCTTTGGGCAGATGCCCACAAGAAGATTGTTATGGAGGTTACCGCATGGCTTTCTCACCTAAAAGTGAACAGTTAATTGAGGTTACATAAGATAACAGAAGAAACTAGTCAAGCAGTAACAACAAGTAAATCCTTACCACAATAACACAGCTAACATTATAAAGTAACAGTAGACAAACGGTGATAATGCCTGGTTGAGGATATTACACTCCATCATCATACCCTTTAATTGACAATCAGATTGCAGAGACTTAGTTTTCACTGTAGAACTAGTTGATGTTTCCTCCATCCTCACCCCCTTTAATTGACGATCAGATTGCAGAGTCGTTCTCCTGTTCACTTTTCTGGCTTTCATCAGTGATCCTGCCATTGTTCTCTTCATTTTTCCTAAATTCAGTTGCTAAATTAATATCTGATATTTTGGGGTTATATCTTGTTTTATTTTTTACTGCCCTCTGGGGAATTGCTAGACTGAATAAGTGAAGCAACTGGAAGTTGACACTAGCTGCATTTAGTTAATATCAAAGTAGCCATTACTGTAAAACTATTGGCTTTAATAATTAATTTAATATATTGCAGCTTCCTACACTTACATTTAATGATAATATATGTAAAGCATTTATTTGGTCGATTATTGTCAAGTCTCCTACTTTTAGTAATATAGATATAACCCTAATTGTTGGCTATCCAGCCATTTCGTTAATCTATTATAATGTACATGTAGTGATTGATAGTCAGACTAAGCAAGAATCGAAAAACTCCCTATCTGTAACTTAAGTGCGGTTTCGCAACTGGCACAAGGACCCTAGAATCACTCCTGTGATGGTATCCAGCCACTACTTGACACAACTTGCTTAGCTGAACATTTTACTAAATATCAAACCAGATAAACAATGAAAAGAAATTAAAATAAACTCCAAAGAATTTATTGCTCATCAAATTCCATTTAAATTCTAAGCTATTTATCTAAAAAAAGTTCTAAGTACCTGCTGATTTCAAATTTTGAATTAATCGTCTGCAAACATGGCTGTTCTGATGTAAGCATAAATTCACTTGTTACAATTTGTCTAATTTCTCTCAATCAGCTATGCTGTATTTCTCATAATGTGCAATATTGTAACTTAGTTGCATAATACAACTGAATAAGATATTTAACTAAATTTTACAATCACTTTTAATCTTTCGACGCTATTCCCTTTTAGTTCACAGCTTATTCCTTTGGCTGATGCTACATGCCCTCTTCAGCTTGTGTTATTGACAGCACAGGTTGTTCCCCATGCACAAGAGTGTTGGCTTTCCTTATGAGCGACTCTGCCTCATTGTCTTCCCATGTTATCACCTCGTATTCAGATTGCTTTGTCATTTTCAGCACTGCCTCACATTCAGTTGTCATGGTATTTGCTTATTTCAGAAATCAAGTTTCCCTGATGTTTTCCACTATCAGTGTCATTTCTTGTAACTCATTCATCTTTTGTGAGAAAATTTCCAATTATTTCTTGTACAGGCGGATTCCTTTTATTCCTACCAGGAGTGTCATCTGCGCATTGGCTTTACAGGTGTGGGCTAAGTCTGCTCTCTTTTGTGTATCTGTGTAAAAGAAAGTAAAGACCTTTCGTAGGCTATGCGTATTCCCCACATCTTTGTAAAAGAAACTGATGTTATCCACTACTTCTTGTTCTGATATCTTGCCAGGATCATTCTTTCCAATGCGCATCATTGTTACAATTTCTACTCTCTTTGTTACATTGTAGTAGCAATATCTCTGTTCCCAAATATCAGTCCATACAATATCATTGACTCCTGAGAATAGCATGACTGCCCATGGCTGGCATTTTTCTATTTCGTCTCTTAGTTCTTTAAGCTGAAAATGTATTGCTTTTCCTCTTGTGTATAGTTGATCTGGTGAGATGGTGCCTTCAATGTAAATGCACTCCTTGTTATCTTTATCTAACAATATTCGTTTTGTTTTCTTATAGTCCTCCCATTCTATCATCTCTACAGCTTTGCATTGTGAGTTTACATATGATTTATACTCATGCAGAAATGCTTTTGCTGGTTTTACTTCCTTCGGGAGTCTCCAGCATGGCAGTTCAATGGGTATTGCAATCGTTTTCAGTGGCGTACACAGTAAGATCTTAGTATTGACGAGTCTCTCAATTTCTTTGTAATTGCCCATTGTGTTTGATGCTGTTGCTAAGCGAATAGATCCTGGCATTGAGTCATACTACACTTGATTAGTGTCATGGCTTTCTCTAATCCTTCATTTTCATTTAACATTTCCACTGTTTTCATTTGTTGATATAGGTTGATTGCTATGCTGTTATCTATCATAATTCCATAGATCTGTGCCCAGTAATTGATTTGTAGGTTGAAATGAATTAGTTATGATATTGTGAACTATTTTTTCTCCCACGGGAAGAAGTTTTCTGTTTGTAATACCATGTCTTTTAAGTATCTTGGTAGTTCCTCTAGATTTTCCGTAATTATGATAATTACTATTCTTACTTGTTGTACTCTTTCCATTTGTAATGTGTGATTGATCTGTTTTTGTTAGTGCTTGCTGTACTCTTTTTCTCTTAGCACATGTATAATTTTTAAATTCTCTTCATCCAAATTTATCTCTGGGATCTTTGCTATTTGTTCTTTATATGCCATGTGTGCTTGTGCCTTCTCGAGTGTGAAGTCTTCATTGAATGCCATATGGGTGGTGCTTCTCATATGTCATTTGTTTCATTACAAACACTGTTGGTGCTGCATAGGGGCTCTCACTTGGTCATATGATTTTATTGCCTATCAATTCTTCAAGTATGCAATTGTATTTGTCCTTCATTTGTTCAGGCACTATTCTGCAAGGTAGCTTTATTGATTTGTCCATTGTTGTTACTATCTTGCGTTTCTCGCCTATTGCCTGCCCCACACTTATCTCTCCGTAATTGAATATCTGTTTATGTCTTTCTAGCATCTCTTTTAGTTGTTGAATCTCTTTCTCTTTCAGATACAGGTAGTTTTCACTCTTGATATCTGGGATTTTGTATTCGTCATCAGTTGCTTTCATCCCAATGCCCTTGAATCAGCCCCTGGGAGTACTTGAGACTTGGATGGTGTTCGTCCACTCGCCCTTGAATCCGCCATTTGGAGTACTTTGTGCTTCCACTTGTAAGTCCTTGAATCGCCTGCAAGTTGTCGGCTCCATCTTTGTCTTTCAATGCTTTCCAAATCACTCTAATGTTCGATTTCACATATTTCCCAAATATCCTAATGTGTGACATTCTGGTTTGTTGGATTAAGGATTGGTATCTTTCCTTTTCCATTTTTCACTGCACATATGCTAGACGGCATTGATACTCTTTTTGTATTTATCCCTTTGTTTTTGTATATCATTACATCAGCTGTAATCACTTCTTCTGCTTTGATTTCATACATTTTCCACTGATGCAGCTGCAAATGTATGTCTTCTTGTAATTTGAACGTGATCATTTTATCTTTGCCTTGTTCTTCTTCAATCTTGATCTCTTCCTCCTTGACTTTGATGGTTCTATCTGCATAATTAATAACACACTTGTTTTTTATGAGGAAGTCGTCTCCCAAAATTATTTCATATGGTAGCATGTTGTTGTGTGTGTCCACTACTACCAGTGATTGCTTGAATGTTGTGCTTGCCACTCTTAGCTGCACCTCTTTCAATACTCCCTTCATGTCGATGTATTCACCCGATGCATTTATAAGTCTTTTGTTGCACTTGTCAAGATCCTCTCTTGTAAAACCAAATTTTGTTGCACATTCATCCATAATTATAGAAGTTGCTGCTCCCGTATCAATGGTTGCTTTTATCATTATCCCATTAACAGATATTGTCATTGTGTTCACTGTATCCATGTTTGCCATAATCATTATTGATGCACAGTTTTTAAGAGTTAGCGCTCTATTTAGTTTTCTGATTCTTCATCAGTCTGGGGTCCGTCATTCATTTCTTCCTCTGATTCTATTAAATCCTCGTCTTCAAAGTACCTTTGCTCTTCTCCAATCATTTTTATTTGTTTGTGGCAATCGTCTCTTTTGTGTCCTTTCTTCCCACAGTTATAGCATTTCACATCTCTTTCACGGACCTTCTTTGTTTTTCTGTCTCTGGTTTTTATTTTTATCGTTTTTTCCTGTTTGTCTGTTTCATAATTTTTTTTGTATTATTCAGTTCAGCATTGCTCCTCCACGCCGGTGTTTCTCTATGCCATGCTGCTTTTTCGTTTATTCTTGCATTATTTTTTATTGTGGCCTGTATGTCCACTGCCTTTCTGATCATTTTTCCAGTTTATCATCTACATCACACTTGATTTCAAATGGCGCCCTTATGTTGTCAGGCATACCTTTACAAATATGCATGAAGAGGTCATATTTTGAGTATCAATTTTCTCTTGAGCATAGCATGACCAGTCTCTTCACCTGCTGTATGTAATTGTGAATGCATCTGTCTTTTTCATTTTTGTTCCATTGAAAATTATTCTATATTGGTTTTTGAAACTTTTGTTTCTGTAATATTTGATAAAGTCACCAATTAGTAGTTCGTAATCTGTCTTAGTCTCTGGATCTAGCAGCAGGTAGTGTTGTGCTGCCACTCCTGTCAAGTATAGGGAGAATCTAGCCGCTGCTGAGTGTTGGCTTACTTTTCTTCCCACCATAAATAATTCAAACATTTGAAGCCATTCCCTGAATGTTGGGTTGTACTCATCTACTCTACCATTGAACTTTGGTAGTGTGGCTTTGCAAGGGATCATATCGTTTCCCAATTCTTGGTTCAGTATCGAGTTGCTGTACTTGGGTTTCATGT
Organism: Hofstenia miamia; assembly: GCA_900660155.1. NCBI lineage: Eukaryota > Metazoa > Xenacoelomorpha > Acoela > Hofsteniidae > Hofstenia > Hofstenia miamia. Next base: position 897,465 of record CABFPE010000046.1, read on the forward strand.
GTTTTGTTGTCCCTTCTTTGTTTCGCAGCAGTGTAGTTATCACTTTTGTGATCTCGCCTATAAATTTCTTTTTCTCTGCCTTGTTTTCATCGTACAAAGAGTCTTCTTCCAATAATTTATCATTAAGTGGTGTTGTTTGTAGTTCACGTTCCTTTCTGCCTACAAACTGAAAGTTGTGGGAGCGTATATTCTCTTGTCGTTCTTCTTTGTTTAGCTGCAGTAATCTCAGTTTATCCTTTAGATAAGCTATCTTTTCTTGCCTCAAGTCATTCTCTCTGATTAGGTGGTTGTTCTCTATTTCCAACAGGTTCTGTTGTGCTTGTGCTGGATGTTGTTATTCACTCTTGTTTGTTTCTAGTCAGGTTATCTTGCTCTTTAATTGCATTATCTCTGCGGCTTGTACATCATTGTCTTGTATTAACTGCTGATTTGTTGTCTCTAGCACATTGTTTTTCTCTTGCAAGAGCTTGTTTTGCTCTAAGAATCTCCTATTTGACTCTGTTAGTTGCTTCATGATTGTCTTAATCTCACTCTGAAATGCTTCACTTTGTTCAATTAATTTGGTGTCCATCTCGACTTGAATATTTTTTATTGCTTCTGCATTTGATTGCTTGATCTCTTCTATTTTCCTTGTTAATAAGCTTATTTCTTCTCATAAGAGTTTTTCGGTTTCACTGTTTTTTTTCAAAATTTCAAAAATTTCCGGGGTTCCTGGTTCAGAGGGGGATTCCTGTCTTACTGATTCTGGGGTTTGGGCTGCTTCAGTATTCCTTGGGTATGATGACGATTGTGTTGCCATGGGGGTGTTGGTTTTTGGTACTGTTTTCTTTGCACTTCCTCTCTTATCACTCTTGTTATTCGTCATTGTTTCTTGATGTTGTAGTGGCTTTCCATTTTGGTTACAATTCAAGAGTCTAATTTGCACTTGTCATGGTTAGGATTTTCTGCCTCTGCTGACTTTGTATTTTTGTTCACTGCCTTGTTGCTTCCTTTTTTCTTTTACTTTGAGTTCATTTCTGAGTTTCAAAAGAATATCACTGTGTGTTTCCTCTCCATTGACTTTGTTCTTATTTGTCATGGTCGCCATGTAACATCCTCTACCAGGCCTTTAGCACTGTGTATTATTGTTAATAATTATCACTCGATTAATGGCGGGTAAGGATTTACTCATTTAATAGACTGCTATATGTTTCCTCTTTGCTTAACTGGTTACGTTAACTGAGTATTAATCATCACTGTTTAGGTGACGAAGCCATGCAGTGTTCTCTAATTGACTAACTGTGGGCTACTGCCCAAAGCAGATCTCCACACACCAGTTCTCCTCTGTTAGCAATTGACCAAGTTTGTTGCACCATCTCAGCTCAATGAGAATTAGTTATGTGTACTGTACATTAGCTCAGTGCACGTACTCATGTCAAAACATTACTGACTTAAACTCAATTTTGTAAGGTCTTTGCTAGACTGAATAAGTAAAGTGACTGGATATTGACACTAGCTGCATTAATTTAATATCAAATCAGCCATTACCATAAAACTATTGGCTTTAATAATTATTTAATATATTGCAGCTTCCTACACTTACATTTAATAACAATACATGTAAAGTCATTTATTTGGTCGATTATTGTCAAGTCTCCTACTTTTAGTAATTGGCTATCCAGCCATTTTGTGAATCTGTTATAATGTACATGTAGTGATTGATAGTCAGACTAAGCAAGAATTGAAAAACTCCCTATCCATAACTTAAGTGTAGTTTCATGACTGGCATATGGACCCTTAAATCACTCCCATGATGGGATCCAGCCACTACTCTACACAACTTGCTTAGCTGAACATTTTACTAAATATCAAACCAGATAAACAATGAAAAGAAATTAAAATAAACTCCGAAGAATTTATTGCTCATCACATTCCATTTAAATTCTAAGCTATTTATCTAAAAAAAGTTCTAAGTACCTGCTGATTTCAAATTTTGAATTAATCTTCTGCCAACATGGCTGTTCTGACATAAGTGTAACTTCGCTTGTTACAATTTGTCTAATTTTTCTTAATCAGCTACACTGTATTTCTCATAATGTGCAATATTGTAACTTAGTTGCATAATACAAATGAATAAGATATTTAACTAAATTTTTACAATCACTTTTGATCCTATTAATCTTTTGATGCTATTCCATTTCAGTTCACAGCTTATTCCTTTGGTTGACGCTACAACAATATTTAACCAATAAGAGACTGTAATATATTATTTTAAAATATTAAACTTAAGTTAGGAAGCTGCTTTAGCAAATAGTTATTTGTAAATATTTTATTAGTTGATATAGATGCTTTTATTTACAATCAGCAACTAGTGTCATTGTCAATTCATTTATTAATTGTGTTATTGCAGTACAACCAATATACTGTATGCTTTACAAAAGTTAGAAATTAAGTCAAGTTGTTACATGAATATTTAACACCACAATAATAAAGGCACACATAATAAATTCTCTTGTTGAACTGATTCATTGACAAATCAGAATTGGTAGTAGTTTAATGAATGAAAATTTTTTTAATGGAGCTATCAAGAATATAGATCTCTTCAAATCAGTAATGATAATTAACATACTAATAGATTTGTTAGGGTTAAAATTGGTCAGATGGATGATTCTACATCAGGTGTAACTCCAAAGCTACAGTAGAAGAACTAATTTCAAATGCAATGAGCTTTAACTTAACAGTGGATAACATGGTGTGAATTGATGAAGATGCTTCTTTGTCCAAGTCATTCAGTTATAAAGAAATAACAGACCACTTGACCCCATTGCCAGTTAAACCTAAATCTAAGATGAGTGCAGTCCACTGTAGGAACTGTGCTATGAAGGGCCACCTTCAAACAACTGCATGAAAACAAATTCTTATGTACACCATTAAAACAAAAGTTGAATCAACAGTTGAATACCAAACTAATAGGATTGCCATTTCCTACAAATCAAGCACCTGAAAACATATTAATTCTGACTCATTACATTATAAGAATGTGATACCTGTAATTTTGAGAGGAATTATCATTTATGTACAAGGGGCCTCAGTGTCTATTATATCAGATTCATGTTTTAGCCATCTGGGTTTCAAGCAATCAAAGATGAAAGCCACAAACATTAGATTACTTGATGCATCTAGAGATTATATTACCATAAAAGGAGAGATTGAGGATGTGAGTTTCCAGGTAGAAGATAAAGAGTTCACCCATAGTTTTGTAGTTTTTGATACCAGGAAAATTGTCTACCATATGATATTATACTAGGTGGTAATTTGTTAAATTGACTTAAAGCTTGTCATAAAAATGTTAGCATTCATACTTTTGATTCAATGAATAGACAGTTTATTTCATATATTGTGAAAGACTATCACTTATTTCCAATTAAACAAGGATTTTTAAATGATCAAAAATTAATCAAAGGTGTACTGATAACCTTTTAAAATATGTGAAGGTCTTAAAATGGTCAAATAGGTAGGAGAAAATTATAAAATTAAGTCATTTGGTAGATCTTAAGCACTTTAAGCAAAAGAATTTTGTTAGTTGTTTACCTGAAAGTGTCAGTATTGTGTGTAGCATAATCCAAGAATTAATGCTGCTAAAGAAGAATAAACAAGAGATTAGTCAGTCAAGGAAGATTATCATCAAATTATGATTAAATTAATATTAATTGTAAATCAAAATCAATTTAGCATCACTAATTTTGTAAAATGCAACAAAGAAACAACATTTACCAAATAGTAATTGTTGAAACAATTTGGCAAAATAAAAGGGGCAATATTGCTTCCATTAATAACTACCCATTCTGGCAGATGATTTAAAATTCAAATCAACAGGTACTTTTGGATTTGGAACTATAAATAGAGTGAAATCACTTTGAGAACTGCTGAAGTAAATTCTTTGAAAATCTTATCTTTAGATTTAATTTGGTTTGCTTATTATTTCAAAATGTCAAGCTAAATGGTAAATGCATTAGTAGTAGTGAGGGTGCACATCAGGAGTGATTTGAGGATCCTTAATCCAAGCCATGAAACTGCAGCTAGGTTAGGGATACAATTAAGAGTTTTTCTCTGTTTAGATGACTATTGATTCTTTCAACAACATGTATGCAATAATGAAGCTTCAAAGAAACAGTTGGATAACCAGTTATAGTTTATTATATCTTATACTATCTAGACTATGTAGGAGACCTATAAATAGACCAATAATGAGACTGAACATGTATTATTAATTAAATGTTGAAAGGTTCAGAGTTCAGAGTTGGCCAGAGGCCTCATGAAAGATCAGTCAGCAGGAGAACTGCAACATTTGGTCCACACCTAAACAGTGTTCAATTACTATATAATTAAGCAAAGTTAACTAAGAGTATTAATGGAGTAAAGCAGTTTGTAAAAGTACATCCCTACCTGCACTTATCACAGAATTACATTCAAAGGAATTAGTCAACATGAGTAAGGGCTTGGTAGCAGATGCTACATGGTGACCATGACAGGTTAAAAAATGAGATGAATCAACAACAAGTCAATATCCCAACTCACAACTTAAATTTGAAGAAGTAAGAAAGGCAACTATGACATCACTGGGTAAAACATGCAATGAATAACTACCAGCAAAGCACACAGTCAGCTACCACCATCTAGGACAAACTTAACCTGAAGCAGATTCAGAAACAAAGAATCATCCTGAGATGCAAGTCACTACTAATCATAATTAAAAATGACAAATACAACAGGAAAGAAATTAAGCACCAAGAAAGGCACAAGCAGAACAACCACTACCCCAAGAAGATCATGTTCAGAAACAGACACATCCCCTACAGATTTAGAGACCCTACACATGTCCCCAGAGGCAAGTTTGACAGAAATCATAAATATTCTAATAATGAGACAGAAACAATATTGAGAAGCAAGATACAACTGCTAATGGACAAAGTTGTAGAACTAGAACAACATAGTGAAAATGCACTAAGTGAGCTCAAGATAGAGATGGATAGTTAGTTGGAAAGTCAGAACAATGATTTCCAAAATAATATCAAGATATTAACAAATCAATTGGCAGAGTCTAACAAATGTTTTCAGGAACTAAATGAAAAATGGGAGAAAACATGCTGACAACTAGAAAACACAAATAGACAGTTAATCCAAGATAACAATTTGCAAGCCCAAGAGATAGAACAACTCAAAGATGAACTCAGACTAATGGAAATGGGCAGAGAGGAAGATTGTTNCTACCTGCACTTATCACAGAATTACATTCAAAGGAATTAGTCAACATGAGTAAGGGCTTGGTAGCAGATGCTACATGGTGACCATGACAGGTTAAAAAATGAGATGAATCAACAACAAGTCAATATCCCAACTCACAACTTAAATTTGAAGAAGTAAGAAAGGCAACTATGACATCACTGGGTAAAACATGCAATGAATAACTACCAGCAAAGCACACAGTCAGCTACCACCATCTAGGACAAACTTAACCTGAAGCAGATTCAGAAACAAAGAATCATCCTGAGATGCAAGTCACTACTAATCATAATTAAAAATGACAAATACAACAGGAAAGAAATTAAGCACCAAGAAAGGCACAAGCAGAACAACCACTACCCCAAGAAGATCATGTTCAGAAACAGACACATCCCCTACAGATTTAGAGACCCTACACATGTCCCCAGAGGCAAGTTTGACAGAAATCATAAATATTCTAATAATGAGACAGAAACAATATTGAGAAGCAAGATACAACTGCTAATGGACAAAGTTGTAGAACTAGAACAACATAGTGAAAATGCACTAAGTGAGCTCAAGATAGAGATGGATAGTTAGTTGGAAAGTCAGAACAATGATTTCCAAAATAATATCAAGATATTAACAAATCAATTGGCAGAGTCTAACAAATGTTTTCAGGAACTAAATGAAAAATGGGAGAAAACATGCTGACAACTAGAAAACACAAATAGACAGTTAATCCAAGATAACAATTTACAAGCCCAAGGGAAAGAACAACTCAAAGATGAACTCAGGCTAATGGAAATGGGCAGAGAGGAAGATTGTTAATCACAAGAACAAGAGTTAGAAGAACTCAGACACAAACTTAGAGTGATGCAGAGGGATGAAGGGGAAAACTGAATGGAATATGGACACATGAAGCAACCCTCAAACAGACAAAGGAAATGAACTTATGAGCATTACCAGTCAACTTCAAAAAACAGTCAAAAGACACTGATGAAGAAGACAAAGAGTATGAGAAAAGAAAAATCATTGACAAAATCATGAAAGCAGTAACAGATCAATTTACAATAAACAAAAACATAAATGCACAGAAGAAACCAACCTTTGAGAGCTCTATCTTACCTGAGAATATTAACAATGACATGATACTGTTTAAGGCCAAACTTTAAAGGAAAGGTTGATAGTTATAGTCCAATGTTCATTGAATGGTTTCAAACATTTGAAATTATGATGGCTGAGAGAAAAGTAATTCAGCAAGCAGCAGCTGCAAGATTCCCACTATATCTTACAGGAGCAGAATCTTAACATTACTTGCTGCTGGACACTAATACAAAACAAAATTACAAACTACTGATTGGAAATTTTGTAGAATATTATGAAAACAAAATTTTCAAAAACCAACACTGAATCATGTTGAACTTGACAAAAATGAGGAAAATGGACATTATACATAACTATATTCAACAAGTGGAACAACTAGTAACACTCAGCTCCAGAGGAAACATAAGAAACTTCATTGAGCTGAGATCTGGAAACAATCCATTGCCAACTATTTGTAGAAAGGTTTGGAGATCAGAGTTGGCCAGAGGTCCTCATGAAAGATCAGTCAACACCTAAACAGTGTTCAATTACTATATAGTTAATCAAAGTTAACTAAGAGTATTTATGGAGTAAAGCAGTTAGTAAATGTACAACCCTACCTGCACTTATCAACACAGAATTACATTCAAGTGCAATTAATTAACATGAATTAGAGCTTGGTAGCAGATGCTACATGGTGACCATGGCAGGTTAAAGGGAATGCCCAAAAGTGGTATGACACAAAGAAAAACCAATGGAATGGTGAAGAGGAGGATATTGAGAAAACAGCATTCATCACACTGTACAGACTGTATGAGTGGATTTATATGGCATTCAGATTGTGTAATGCACCAGTGACTTTCCAGGGATACATAACAAAGGTTCTAAAGAACAAGAAACATAAAATGGAAGAAGGTGTAAACACATACACAGATAACATCATCATAATGAGTAACACCATAGAAGAACACCTTGAAAAGCTAGAAACAACACTTGTAATCTTAGAAAAAGCAGTCCTGCAAATCCATGGAAATAAATGTGATATACTGAAGGAGAAGATCATATTCCTGGGACAAGTATCAGAAAAAGGGCAGATATGCATGAAGGATAACACAAGAGACAAGATCTGGAAGATAGAGAAACCAAACAACAAGAAAGACATACAGAGGATAATGGGTTTCTTCAACTACTACGGGACATTCATACATAATATTGCCAGAAAAACTGCCAAGATGCCATGACTAATGAGAAAATCAGTACCTTTCATATTGACATGGCAGGAACAAGAGGAACTGGACGATATAAAGGAAGAGCTGGCAAAACTGCCAGTGTTGAACATGCCAGATTACAACAGAACATTCATTTTGGACTGTGACTCAAGCAAGGTGGCAATCAGAGCAACACTGGGACAAATGAAAAATGACAAGGAGGTGCTGATACAATTCTTTAGCCACAAACTGAAACTGAGTGAAGAGAACTACTGTTCAACAAAATTAGAGATGTTAGCCCTAATTGAGTGTATTAAGAAATTCAGGCACTTTTTAATTTGCTGAGAATTCAGGGTCTGCACAGATAACAGCAGCCTGGTGTGGCTGAAGAAGTTCTCAGGAGACAAATCAGGAATAGTATTGAGATTGATCAAGTACATAAATGAATTTACTTTCACCATTGAACACTGGAGAGGAACACTGCACACTAATGCGGATTTTTGGATGGCACTCCCAGAGTACCAAAGAGACAGCCAAAGAAGACAGCAAAAAGAAATAATTTCAATTCTTACCACACATGGAGTATGAAGGACTACCTGAAATAAATATTGATAAAAAAGGGCAAGCAGTCCTACCAATCATGATCAATGAAGAGATATCAGAGCAGGAGATTACAGAGAAGCAAAAGGATGATGTTATATTAAACAAAATTATAAAAAAGCTGAAAGAACCACAACTAAAATTATCAAAACTAACAGCAAGCTATTACAAAAGATACGAATGGAAGATAAACAAAAACAGACTCCTATATGTGGAATCACAGAACAACAGAATGTTGCAAAAGGGAACTGATAAGAAAATTACACAAGAGGGGCCATTTAGCCATCACACAGATGGAAAGAACTTTCAATTCAAGGTTCATTAAAATGGCTATCAGAAAAGTTACAGAAGAGGTAATTAACAAATGCACAACATGCCTTCTAAATAACAAGCAGCACTTCCCAACCCAGAGCACCACTAGAAAAGATCATAGCAATGCAGCTAATGAAATTGTACATATGAATTTGGAGATGCATTCAAGAGATGAAGAAGGATACCAACACCTATTAGTAATGGTGGATAACTTTACTAAGTATGCAAGGATGATCCCAATGAAGAACACAATGGTGGAAATGATGGCAGAGATAGTAATGAAGGAATGGATGCTGAAGTTTGGGCCAATGGAGACAATAATTACAGACAGGGGGCTGCAATTCAAAAGTGGTCTGTTTCAGGAAATGGCACAACTATTGGAAGTAGTAAGCTAGAGAACAACAGCATACCAACTGCAAGCAAATGGCGCAGTGGAAAGACTGAACAGGACATTAATTAAGTTGATAAGAGTCACAACATCAAGGATAGGAGGGTGAAAATGGCGAAATTTAAGTGAAATGGTAGAGTATTTTTATAACAAATCCATACATTTGACAACAGGCATGACACCATTCAAGGTGATGTTCAGAAGGGAAGCCATGATGCCACTCTCAATGAAATACTTTAACTATAGTGGAAAAATAGACAATGATTATGTGAATCAACTAAGAACCCAAATTACAGTGATACATGAAACAATGTGCCATAATATCAAGAAATCTGCAATGAGACAGCTACAAAATTACAATAAAAAAATTTACAGTCATGCACATAAGATGTGCAATGCAGTATACACATTTACGCCTGTAAAGGCAACAGACACAAACCAGGTCTGAAAACTTAAAACAATTTGGTCAGGACCATATACAATAACACAAGTATTACCAAACAATGAGTATATGCTAAGCAGCAGATTATTGCATTTCAAAACTTAAAACAAGCAATGGCAGACATTGATGAAACTAGATTAGATGAAAATGCCAAATTTAGAATAAACTGAATTAATGGAAACTAGGTCATTTACAATATGAATAAGCTAGAGAGTTTGCCAGAGGAAGGTTTCAATGAAGAATTCAAATCAAATATTGGTAGCAAAACCTCAAAACCAAGAGTACTGCTGAGAAGGGCAGCAAGAGATAAATATGTATATGACCCCTAAGTATGGGACCTAAACTTACTTACTGAATTTAGGCAAATTGAGAGAGATGCAACAACCAAGGAGCAAGAGGGTATGCTGCAACCAGAAGGCAGAGGAAATGATAACATCCAACCCATGAAGAAGAATACACAGGAGTTCTCAAACCCAACATTGATTCAACAGTGAAAGGGACTAGAACAATGCACTGACTAATCAAAGGCACAGAGTGAAGAGGCATCAATTAGTCCCCAATGCCAATTTAAGGGCAGGGAGACAAAAAGACAAAATGCCTCTCCTATTGGAGATCTGCAACACTGATTTGAGGGCAAGCAGAGAACCAATGTTACCCCCAGAGATCTGCAATGCCGATTCAAGGGCACACAGAGAACTGAGGCAAAGCAGCCCAAATTTCCCTCCAAAGGTCCACAATGCTGATTCAAGCACAGTGTGACACATGAAATTCCAGGGGAAAGTGTAATTGGGGGAAAAACTGTACACATATGAAAGCAATTTGAGGCTGACATATCTACAGAACCCACAGCTGGTCAATTGCTGAAAGAGTCAACTGTAAGCCAATTTGAGGGTGACTCAGTAAAAACCATCAGCATTGACTCACTTGAGTGTGAGCCAAGCACCAGTAGACTATTAAAGATCACTCAGCTACATGTCCCCTTAAAAGGGACAATGATGTAAACAATCCACCACCAACAAAGATGGCTACTCGTTGAAAGGTTCAGAGATCAGAGTGGGCTGGAGTCCTCATGAAAGATCAGTCAACACCTAAACAGTGTTCAATTACTATATAGTTAATCAAAGTTAAATAAGAGTATTAATGGAGTAAAGCAGTTAGTAAAAGTACATACCTACCCACACTTAACACAGAATTACATTCAAAGGAATTAGTCAATGTGAGTTAGAGCTTGGTAGCAGATGCTACATTGTGGATCTCTGCAATTCTATACAGAAAATTTCTGTTACTACATAAATTATATTCATTGGAGTAACAGAGGTATTTTAGATGAATTTTTAGTCCACAATTCAAATATGATAGTTTTAAACAAAGAATATGATGAGTGAAGACTGATATGTAATAAATTATATGAAATTTACAAACCTATAATTTCATTTGGTCAAATCAATATTATACAAGTCTTGCTAATAATTTGCTTGAACAATAAAATGGGTAAATTCCAGAATCACAATATAATCATGTAACAAAACAGATATTAGATGATTTTTATCCTAAGTCACAACAATGGTGTTCACATGAATTCAAAGACTCTTTTTTTAATTCAGTAGTTTGTACAGATATATGTAAGTGCTATTCTTCTGCACTTTAAAAAATGAGGACCCAATTCCAGTTTATACTATACATGATAAAATTACTAAATTTTTAGAAAATGATAAATTAAATTTTGATATATACAAAGAAGAATTCTATATTGTAGCATCTGCTACCAGGATTAACATAGAGTTAATTATTCTTTTAATTATTATTTCTTGTTAGATGCGGGAAGGGATGTACTGATTTTCATTCTTTGCTCTGATATAAGATTTGCTGTTATTAACTTATATTAACTCCAACTAATCTGATACTATTTAGGTATGACATCATTGCAATTTCCTTCTGTGATTTCACTGTGGCCTCTGGCTGACTCCAATCTCCAAATCAATCCACATCCATGTGCCTCCATTGTTGATCAAGTAGTTCCAACTCTCAACTCAATGAAGTAACTTATGTGTTCCCAATCCTAACTCAGTGCAACCCTCAAGGCTGGATGNTTTTAAACAAAGAATATGATGAGTGAAGACTGATATGTAATAAATTATATGAAATTTACAAACCTATAATTTCATTTGGTCAAATCAATATTATATAAGTCTTGCTAATAATTTGCTTGAACAATAAAATGGGTAAATTCCAGAATCACAATATAATCATGTAACAAAACAGATATTAGATGATTTTTATCCTAAGTCACAACAATGGTGTTCACATGAATTCAAAGACTCTTTTTTTAATTCAGTAGTTTGTACAGATATATGTAAGTGCTATTCTTCTGCACTTTAAAAAATGAGGACCCAATTCCAGTTTATACTATACATGATAAAATTACTAAATTTTTAGAAAATGATAAATTAAATTTTGATATATACAAAGAAGAATTCTATATTGTAGCATCTGCTACCAGGATTAACATAGAGTTAATTATTCTTTTAATTATTATTTCTTGTTAGATGCGGGAAGGGATGTACTGATTTTCATTCTTTGCTCTGATATAAGATTTGCTGTTATTAACTTATATTAACTCCAACTAATCTGATACTATTTAGGTATGACATCATTGCAATTTCCTTCTGTGATTTCACTGTGGCCTCTGGCTGACTCCAATCTCCAAATCAATCCACATCCATGTGCCTCCATTGTTGATCAAGTAGTTCCAACTCTCAACTCAATGAAGTAACTTATGTGTTCCCAATCCTAACTCAGTGCAACCCTCAAGGCTGGATGTATCTGACTTAAACTCAATTTGTAATGTGTAATGTTGTACTTTGCAACCTGGCAATATCACTAGCTGCTTAATAAATATTACTTCAGCCATTACTGAAAAACTATTGGCTTTAATTAATGTAGACAAATAAATTAACAAGTTACTTGCAGCTTCCTACCTTACATTTAGATAACATACATGCTTGTTCTCTTTATTGGTCTAGTTATAGGTGACCTAATTAGTCAAGACAATATAATATATGTATAGCCTACAGTAGGTTACTAGCCTTATCTCCAAAGTTAATTATTTAATACATGCAAATGAATGAATCAATAGTCAGCTAAATTGTAAAACTCCTATTCATACCTCTAATGTAAGTGCAGGTTCATGGCTTGGATCAAGAACCCTTGACTTGCTCCCAATGTGTGCCCAAGCCACTACTAATGCATCTACCATTTAGCTTGACATGATTTATAAATAAGCAAACTGAAATAAATCTAAAGATAAGATTTTCAAAGAATTTGCTTCAACAGTTTTCCAATTAATTTCTGCTCTATTTATAGTATGATTCGAAAAGTACCTGTCATTTGAAATTTGAATTTGTCAGCTGTCAAAATGGCTAAAAATAATGGAAGTGTCATCACCCTTTCATTTTGTCAAATTGTTGACAAGTACTAATTTGCCATATTGTGTCTTGGTTGCATTTTACAAACATGATGATAAATAAATTTAAATTGTTTTTAATCACTAAATAATAATTCGATCTTAATTCTGACTAATCATCCAACCTTCTCTTCTTTTAGCAGCATTATGCTTTGAATTATGCTACAATATTGATGATCTATACAATAGATCTTTGTTCTGCTTTAGATATAAGTAGTTCCATAAAAATAGAAGCTGGTTTCTATTCATACACCTTACTAAAATATTTAGTAAATAAATGGAATATGCCCATTTCTAATATTAAATATAAATTATTAGCAAAAAAGGTTCTGAAGCCTTAAGCATTTCAGTATTTTATAAAATATATTTTTGATACTTTTCCAGAAAATGAAGCGAATAGTTTTATTGGAGAATTAGGTAGAAAGTACAATAAGACTAACTAACTACTACTTTACATGTCCTGAATTTGAAACTCCAATGAATTGTTGGACTGGGGCAATGATTTTACAAAAGAACATAATTATTCACAAATTAGACAATATATGCACAATAAAGGTTCAAACATTTGAATGAATATTTTTGGAAAACACATCTATAATTTGTTTTTTTATATCTAATTCAATTTTACTATGATTGAAATTGATAGATGAAGCATGTACAATAAATTCAAAACTATATACAATAAATACAGATGGAATATATATCACTAATCCTAAAAGAATATATGAATGTAAGAAAGTTATTACATTTAATTCCTCATACATTGGCACACCACATATGTATAAAGATGACATAACATATTTTGAAATGCAATATAGAGAAAACTTAGACTTAGATTCATATACATGTGATGATGGAAAGGAAGCAATTTATATAGGACCAGCAGTATCATGTAAGACTATAAATTTATGTGAACTTGTTAAAAACAGTAAAAATCGAATGGTTTTTACATATACAAATAAAGCAATTGAAAATATAAGAAGAAGATTAAATAGTGTTAATAACATTTGCTTTACACTTCATAGTAATTTTTTTGAATATGGCTATAACAAATTTGAAGATTTAAAGAACAAGGAGATATTTTTAGATGAATTCTCTATGGTGCCAAATAAATGGATATCAAAAATTTATCTTCAATATGGATATACTGTTAATGTTTGGTGATCCATATCAATGTTCACCTGTAGAAAGCTGCTCTTCAATTAAATATAATTACTTAATATTGCCTGCAATTAAGCAAATGTGCCCAACTAAAAAAATATTGAATTACAAAGAAGAAACTTGTAGGTATGATAAGAAAACTTACTACAAACAAACAAAATTAAAGGTCAATTTAATGAGATAAAACTTTTGTTTTGAAATTTATGATTTTTAAGCAAAACAAGAAAACTAGTTCAAAAGAATGCTGTAAAGAATTTACAAAAAAGAGCCTTCATTGCTCCCTTAACAGGGTAATAGTGAAAAAGGAACATCCTTTAGAAGTAAAATTTAAATATAATAATTGCATTGAAATATATGAAATATGTGAAGGTATGCCTGTAATAGCTACTAATAATAGCAAAGATCACCAGGTATTTAATACAATGGAATTTAAACTAGAAGAAATACACAATGAATACATTAAATTAAATAATGTCTTAAAATTTGCTATTGATGAGTTCAGAAAGAATTTTATTCCCTCCATTTGTCTAACAGTCTAAATTTCAAAGTACTGAAGAAAAATACAACTCAAACAAAAAGAGAAGAACTTGAAAACAAATAAAAGGATATAAGATATGAGAATGATGAACTTTATAGATACAGGAAATATATTGAAGATCTTTTTGAAAATACAGAAGGAATTGGACTTAAGAAAAGATGTTAAGTTCATTACCCATGGCTAGCAGGGCAAACAAGTCATATTTTCCTCCTAAAGTTTATGACAACATATTTGGACTTACATTTATTGATATGGATAAATATATAGAGAATATATTTTGGAAGCTTACTATGTAGATCAAAAAGGCATCCCTTATGCAAAACTAATTTTTCTTAGAGAATTGATCAATCCTTTATAGATCTTTTAACAGAGAGATATAATAAAAAACAAGATAAAAACACTGAAAAAGTCTTAGTTTGAATTACTTACTTCTTCTAAGAATAATGGAAATGACAGTGCTCAAATTTATAATGAAATTGTTCAGTTAATTGACAAATTAGTAAGATTGAAAGCTATTACTAAAGAAGATCTTAAGAAATTTTTCAATAAATTACAAAATGAATTTCTTTTTTCCTTATATAGTACATATGATTGAAATTCCAGAGAGAGAATTCTCTTCCCTTAAAGGAAATAATTTTTCCCTTAAGAGAATCTAATTTCAATAAACCACAGGCAACCAACAATAACAAAACACCAAAAGTAACTAATATACCTATTGATTCCAGCTCAGAAAGGAGATACAAATGTTATTAAGAAAGTTTTCCAAGAAGGAGCCCTGGAAGTTTGACAATATAAGAATGTGATTTTTAAAATTACTGTGAATTTAATTCCACTCATTTTTAAAGGAAATGAATTAATATCAGTAAAAAATGACTTTCTTAACAAGAAGAACAAGTCTCTTATACACATCTATGGACCAAGAGGTTCTCTGTCATGAAATTAATTTCATTCATTCTTAAAGGAAAGGAATTTTTCTGTGAAAAATGATTTTCCTAAGGAGAAGGAGAACTCTGTTCTCCCACTCTACAAGACTTTGTTCTCCCCCTCTACAGGACCAAAAGTTTCTCTGTTGTGAAATTAATTTCAATCCTTCTTACATAATTGAAATGAATGACTTCAGAAATCCAACAATTCTAGAAAGAAATGAATACATTATATTTGATCTCCAAATTCCAATTATTATTCCTGCTGGTAATATTCAAAGTAAAAATAATTATTAGTTTATAGTTGATAATTCTACAGATATAATACCTTATATTGGCTTAATGCTTACATGTGAAATTTAAAATAGTTAAACTTGATAGTACAGGATTTGTAGCAGAAGATAATGTAACAATTAGTGGTGATGTTTATTAACTTTTTAAAAGAGTATTTGTGGAATATAGTAATACTCCTACTACAAATCTTACAAATTTTTCAAAAATTTATACAACATTCTTGAGTATTCAGAAGTTTATTTAAATGCTGCAAAAAATAATTTTTTCTACAATAGCAATGATGATAAAGTAGAACATCTTAAAGATGGAAATGAAGTTAATGTAATTCTTTATCTCAGTAAAGTTGATTTTTCAGATGTCTAAAACATAGAATCCTACCTGCTGGCAAAAGATTACAATGTAAGATTTAACCTAACTGGAAATTGAAAACTAGTTGTCACACAATTGCAACTCTTTGTCCCACAAATAGCATTTAATCCTAGTAGAAGAAGGACATATTTGAATAGCTTTATAAAAAATAAATGGGTTTATATATGAAACATATTAGAGGAATCTAATATTATAAATATAGAATCAGGCATATTTAGAATAAGTATTTAATACAAAAACCTGGACATGTTTTCATCTATACCATCACTGAAGATATAATTATTGATCAAAGTAAGAATGAACTTGACTTTGATATACACAATTTTACTGTAATTTCTTTATGTCAGTTAGAATTAGGAAATGAGAATTTCTATCTACAAGTAAAGATTCATCCAATGAGTGAGTTTCTAATACTTTATACTAAATTTGTACAAGTACATTTATTAGGCCTTCTGATTTTCAGGTGAAATATGGAATAATTGTATTTGATTTATCAAAACAAAAAGATACATCTTGAATTGTTATCAATGAAATTATATTTAGATATACCTTACAAGGTGCTCCTGCAGATGCATTTAAATTCTATGCATTGATTATGTATGAACAAGACATATCTCTGAATACAAAATCAAACGGAAGAACTTCAACATTATAGGGAAATTAATTTAGGAAAAATATATTTTATTAATAAGAAGAAGAATTTTGTTCTCTGATGTAATTTTATTACAGTTGGAAAATTTTATTTTCTTAAGAAGAAGCAAAGTTCTCTGTTCTAAAATTAATTTCAGTTTTACTTATATACAAATGACAGAATATAAAACATATATCTTAAGCTTAACTAATGGTCAATTAAATAAATTGAAAAAAAATAATTAAAATTCAAATCCTATAACTTTAAGGGTTAGTAATACTAGACAAGGAACATTCCTTCTAATTCTTTTAACAGAAAGACAAATAAACCAATTAGAAAAAGCTAAGAAAATATATACATTCAAATTTCTACAGCACAACTTAATACAATGAAAAAAATTGTTGGTGCTTTGGCCCCTATACTTATGGCAGATGCTCCAATAATTTGAAAGTGTGCAGTAGCAGCATTAGTTACTGGTGTAATGGGAGGCTTAGGAAGAAATCCCATTAATAAGGTTTTTGAAATAGTTTTAAAACAAGCAATCCCAGGAAAAGGTATGCAATTAAATCCACCTAAAGGAAAAAGGAATGCAATTAAATAAAACTAAAGGAAATTTTATGCATGTAAAAAAAGTAGTAAGTTTACATTTCAGTAATCCTCTTTCAAATTATGATATTTTACAATTTATGAAAAATATTAAAACCTTTAAATTGATCTTTCTAGAAATTATTTAAAAAATCTAAGTTTTGGATTATATATTTGCAATTTAGATCATTCCTTAAATACTGGCAGACATTGGATATCATTCTACTACTTTAGGGAGTTTGACACTGCTAAACTGGAGTACTTTGATAGTTTTGGCCTACCTCCATTTCAAAGTATTTTCTCAATATTTAAAGATGTTAAGGTCAATATAGTATACAACAGTTTACAGTATCAAGAAAGTTCTAGCATATTATGCAGATACTATTGTATTTGCTTTATATAAAAAGATGTAAGAGAAGAGATTATTTCACAATGCTTAATGATCTTTTCAAAAGAAAGTGTGACAGATATAAAATGAAGAATATATTAAGAATTATTTTCTAGTCATGAAATTAATTTCACTCTTACTTAAGAGATAGGACAGCCCCTGGAAGAATGATTTTCTTTTCTCCTTATATAAATGGGATTCAATAATAGTAGAATACCTGAAGTTACACATTCTTATCAAGTAGGTGATAGTGTAGAATCTGCACCAGTCTCTAGACATTGAATTAAGCAAGGCAATACCATTGCTAAGTATATCATTTTAGGTTTGTAGGCACATTTCCATTATACTGTGATCCTATCTAATTAATTGTATTAACTAAGGCTAATTAATTCTTCTTTAGATCATCAGCTGTTCACAGAGCCAAGGTTTGAAGTGGTGCCATGCAACAAGATATGACAAGAGCTATTTGATAACAATTTATAGTTGGTGGAAATCAAACTGAGACTCACCAAACCTCTCAGTGCAATGAAATGTTCTCAATGTGTGGTGTGTTCTTAAGTAGTTTACTGCATTGATTGCCCCTGTTATGAATTGTTAAACCAATAAATAAGAGAAGTGTGCAACCTGACTGCATTAACTTCTTATATTCCCTACATATAAATGACCCTACATTTATGCAAATACATATCAGTACTACTAAATACAATTTGGTTTGATAAGAACTTTGGAAACTACTGGGGCTGCTTATAAAATAAATTTGTTAAAACTGAAAGCCATTGAACAATCTTTAGATTTTCCTAACTATGGTGATAAATGTTTTGACAAAATTTCAATAGAAAATGTTTATATTTATGTTAGAGGTGCTCATAGCTACATTTCACTTTCAGGAATTTGTATCTTATCATAAAATTGTTATAATATGTTACATTTTAAAAATGATGTATATTATACAATAATTAATACTTTTTTTAAATTTTTAGATTTGTTGAAATTTTGTCTAGCAACTTGATTTTCCTTCCTTTACCAAAAGAAGGATGGACTCCAAAAACAATAAAATTTGCAGTAGTTTGTGAAAAATCAAAGGATGTTTACGTTCAAATTAGTAAATTTCGTGTATTGTCTGTTCACAATTTAGTAATAGAAGAAACATATCTTTCCTTAAATAATATATATTTTGATACAACTGATCTATTTTGGAATAACATTGAATTAAATAGAATTACTGATGGCAGTGATATTATTAAAGGTATGAAATTTGATAAAACATTTAAAAACACTTATAATTCTGATTTGCAACATCTTCAATATAAGGTAATTGGTACACAAGTATTCNTGTTTATATTTATGTTAGAGGTGCTCATAGCTACATTTTACTTTCAGGAATTTGTATCTTATCATAAAATTGTTATAATATGTTACATTTTAAAAATGATGTATATTATACAATAATTAATACCTTTTGTACAGTTTAGAGTTAAATATATCTTTAGAATTGCTGAAATTTTGTCTAGCAACTTGACTTTACTTACTTTACCAAAAGAAGGATGGACTCCAAAAACAATACAATTTGCAGTAGTTTGTGAAAAAATCAAAGGATGTTTACGTTCAAATTAGTAAATTTGGTGTATTGTCTGTACACAATTTAAAAATAGAAGAAACATATGTTTCCTTAAATAATATATATTTTGATACAACTGATCTATTTTGGAATAACATTGAATTAAATAGAATTACTGATGGCAGTGATATTATTAAAGGTATGAAATTTGATACAACATTTAAAAACACTTATAATTCTGATTTGCAACATCTTCAATATAAGGTAATTGGTACACAAGTTTTCCTTGGGGGAATATGCTAAATATGCAAATTTGTGAAATATAATTGAAATTAATCAAGAACTTGCAGATAGTTTAGATTATAATAAATTAATATTTGGACTAGCTGCATCAAATGGTATAGTTCAGTGTGATATTTCACATATTATTTGCC
>CABFPE010000046.1:931531-942650 GCA_900660155.1 Hofstenia miamia
ATATATATATATATGTATATATTTGTCTAGTAATATATTATGCGATCAAACTAGTCCAGATCTTATTGATGATATTTTATAGTTAATTACCGCAAGGATATTTCTAGAATCAGTGAGGGTTTTATAAACACTGATAACTCACGCACTATTATACATATTATACATATCTAAAAATACCACAGAATATAGACTAGTATCTTCTTCATTAAATTTAAATTGCCACGATATTTTAATGTGCACCTGAACGAGAGTTGTGCATAGTCTAACAACAAACTCAAATTATTTGAGTTTAGTTGTTTCTCCCATGAAGTTTATACATTATCATTTAGATATTGAGTATGCGAAGAATTTGAACGTATATAACTCACGAACTAAGTGAGCTATTTAAGATCTGAAAACACCACAGAGAATTATGTCATCTATCTGTTTGGTCATTAATTCACAACCTGACGCAGTTCTTTTGCGCAAACTCTGAATTTGAGCATGGCGAGGCTGGACATAATTCACACAATTTCTCTTCAGAAGGCAAAATATTTAAGGGTAGTTATTGTTTGCATGGAGATTAGACCGCTTCATTATCTGAACACTAAGTTTGGAAAGAATTTATAAATTTTTATTTGCATGTAGATCAGGTGCAAGAGTAACATTTAAGAAAAAAGGTCATTGCAGCAAGTCATGCCCTAAAGATATGTGTATGTAAAAGGCTTCTCATATGTCTATAAATCGATTTGTTATTTAAAAGTTAAGTTAGTAGGCAATGATTTTAAAAACCATTTGATTTCAAATTGAATTAAAGTTTATTAAAGTTCATTTAGTAGCAATGAAATGTCATCAAGAAATTTTAAGTTGAATATCGATGAAATGTATACAGTTCTAAAGTTTGTAATTAGAACTTTAAAAAAAACTGACGTTTTATACTAAAATTATTCTTAAGTTCACATTTCACAATACTAGTAACGTTGACTAATTGAATTCCAAATGTTTGAAAGAATTTTGCCTTTAAGCATAGACCTGTCACAAAACATCACACCAATATACGTATTATGAAATACCTATTCTAGCAACATTAAGGGTTGTTTAACTATAGCAATAAACAAGTTTTTTCAATTTAATGAATAACTAGCGTCTATTAAAAGTAGGCAAAAAGATTCCATTCACCAGTATGTGAGAAATTAAATCGAATAACACTACTGTACGCATTCCGCAAAACATAAAAAATGATGGTAACGATTGAGAATAAATTGCGTGTAGTTTTAATTGCATGTAGTAAATGTAGCCACCACCAGTGGTCCACTGGTGGGGAATGAGTGGCATGGGCGGCTACCAGTGGACCGCTGGTAGAGAAGTAGTGGCAATTGCAGCACCAGTGGACGACTTTTAATTATAAATAATAAATGAGCTACTGCTTGCAAGTAAAATATTATTCATTATTATGCTTCTTAGATGTCATAAATATATAAATTCATTGTGAAAAACTTTTTTTTGCAATTTTCTGCTTTCAAAAATTATAACATACATATGCAGAATGAAATTTCAAAATAATTTGTTCATGATTATTACTGGACCTTGAAATTAATGTCTATATGACTACTTAAAAGAAGGCAAAAATTATTTTTAATTATTGGAAAAAAATTATGTTTAAAATTGCCATTTCCTCTGAAATTCAAAATTAAATTCAAATTGGGCATTTTTGCATGCTTGTTGTTATTGTTTATAATAAAGAAATTCTTTCTAATTTCCATCTCCAAATTAAAATCAAAATAAAAAAGAAACTTGCTAGCAATTTCCTCCACCCTTTGTTGGGCTTGTTTTAGCTTAAACTACAATATTTAAAATATTTATCAATATAAAAGTTTGTTATTGTTACATTTGAAACATTGATCTGATGCCATAATCGTGCTCGGTGGCCTACTGTTTCTGTCCCTGGTGGTCCACCAGTGTTTGGCTACTGAGGAACTAGAATACACACAGCGATTACTGCTGAAGCTGAAACTTAATTTAGTCATCAATTTAGAGCATTCACGAAATGATTGAAAGTAACGGATTCAAAAAGAAGTGTTATATCCTCATGTAGAATCTCGAGAATGACTTGCGTGATAATACATGAAAATTTGACAAAAATTATTTACAATAACACTAATAATAATCACGAATGAAATAAAATTAGAACGGATTCAATCAGCGTTGTTTTCTTCATTTGCGTTCCCAGCTGCGATTCCATACTGATTAATGCCAATGCCACATAATTACTGTATTTACCAACGCGTGAAAGTTAAAATCTTAAGCAGGAGGACGAAATTTTTAACTTGCTTTCAATGATATCTTATTAGCTAATTGTGTAGCTCTACTGTAGTGCCGTAGCCAGGCTAGAAAAATTGGAAGTGAAAAAAATGTTCACTGGAGTTATAAATGTTTATAAAAATAAAATTTAAATTTAACGCTAATCTCCTTAAAACGGTTGTAACTGAGCTAAATAAAGTGCTCCTGGATCGAAAGGTTTAATTTACTTTACAAGTGGATCAATATTTAATAAAAAGCCGATTATTATCAACAATTACTATAATGATTAGTATTATTGTAACAACATAGTGGTATAATAACACTTTTTGTATACATGCTTAGCTACAAAATTATTTATACCACTGGCTTAGGAAATAGTTGAGGTATTAGAGCGCACCTAAATATTGTAGATTCCACAAATATTGCATCATTTTTTTAGTTAGATTTAATTGCATTGTAACATTTCAAATTTGCCTGACTACTATATTTTGAGCAGAAAGTTTCATTAGTTAACCAAAAAAAAATTATTGGATGCTTAAAGAGTTAAAAAATTTAAATTTGTTTGTATATTAAGTTATGTTTGTAATAGATATTAATATTGTTTACATAGAAATAAATAGAGAAGGTAGCATTTTCCAAAAAAATTAAATATTTTTTTATTTATCATATTTTTGCTAAATTAAAAGGAACTTAATACTTGAATTCGCAAAAATATCTTTTGTGTTATAATAAACTAATAAATATTTTACACTTACATCAGTGCAAAGTATTCTATTTTTGAAAACTCTTAAAGTATTCATAATTACAAGATCATTATTTGAAGTTGATAAATTTAGATTATAAAGTTTATACTTATTTACTTAGTCTTTGAAATTCTCTAAAAATACAAACAATACTAATTCTAAGCAACCCAGAGATTTTTAAAATTTGTATTATTTCCATAAAAAATTTCAACTCTCGTACCTCACTAAATTAATAAAGTTATCTCAAATTTGAAACATTCCTGGATAGATAATCCTCTGTCGCGAACTCGTCTAGGCAACAACAGTCAATGTTTTAATGTACATCAAACAAAGAAATAATTTTTATGTCAAATTTTCATAATACAGAGAAGCACCTTATCCACGGATGCCGCCAAGTACCAGGATTCTCAAATTCTACCCAAGTAACCAAATTTGCGTTTATTAAGCGTATTTTTGCGTTTTGCCTTTTGAAGGCGCTTTCTTAACGCAAGTTTATCGTTGCCGGCGCCACCTATTGTCTGAATATTGTTAGCAACACTCAATGTATTAAATAAAGGTGCGTTCAGACGAGAACCTTTTGATGTATATCATTTGATATACGTCAAAAAGATGCTCGTCTGAACGCACATCGTTCAAATTGACGCACAAACAGCTTGCATATTTTTGACGTAGTTCAAAAGATTCTCGTCTGAACGCACATTATTCATTTGAACGATCAGTAATTAACGATTTTGTTTTGGGGACAGATCGTCTCAAGTAGCCGTGAGTGTTAAAGTACGAGGATTTTGAAGCTCAAAAATTTTAACTTAAAAATGAACCCTGACGATATTGAATTTTAAATGTTCCAATTTTTTTAACAAAAGGCAGTTATTCCTTTCAATGAAGCAATATTGATTTTTCACAAATTTTGCTATTGAATTGTCAATATATTTTACATGCGTGTAGAACTAATTAAAATTATAATTATAAAACAGAATTCAAGCATCTATTGAAATTTAATTATATTGTTCAATTGTGTAACTTTTAGGACCTCGCGAAATCAACATTTTCGGAGTCGGTTCGGTTTGGTTCACATAAAATACTGCGATATCAATTATATATTTTGCATATACATATATATATANTCTAGAACTTTATAAAGATAATTTGGTTTTTGTGAACAATCAGTAATTAACTACTTTTTCTAGGCAATATTGTTTAACAATATCTATAGAATTAAACATCCAATCAAATTTGTTTTTGATTATAATGTTTTGAATCAATAATTGAGGTGTTGATTATAATCTTCCCAATGATAGAAAAACACAATTCCTATTAAACTTAATTGCTGAATAAACAAGTGGCCGTGCATCAAAATAATGCTTGTCTGAACGCACATCGTTCAAATTAGCATAGATCAAAAAGACGCTCGTCTGAACGCTCCCAAATTTTGATAGATGCATCAAAAAAGCATACATCAAAAAGATGCTCGTCTGAACGCACTTTCATCAAAAGATGCGCATCAAAAGATTCTCGTCTGAACGCACCTTAAACCGTTTTGAATTAGTCAAATATGACATCTATTGGTCACTTTGGCTGACTGTTATTTAGACATGGACTTATTTTTCGTAGCAGAAAATCTAAGAATTTGTTTGTTTACGTATTATACTTAATCAATAAAACACATCAGCATTAAAAGTTTTGTTTTAGTCATGTTTTTAAGTATTTCGCTGATATTATTGAGAAAATATTATATTACATTTTCGTTGCTTTTCTAAATATTGTTCGTTTTCCATTCATTTTCCGAACAATGCATTTATTTTACAATATTTAATCACAATTTTAAAATTGTCATTAAATATTGTAAAATAAATGCATTAGTTTGCCATTCGTTTTATTTTTTATTCATTTTTTGTAGATTTAGTGTGTATTCATTATAGAAACTGTTCTAATAATGTTTTTCTATTACATTTATAATATATTGACAAGTTCCAAATGAGTTTCAGTTATAATCATACTGTGTTAAACAATTTTAGTTGGATATGCAAAGTATCCTGAAATCATAAGGATAAGACGTAGTGTGCGATCACATCGCAATGTACATAATAAAGAGATCAATGTGCAGACAGCATATGCGTCTTCAGTGAATGATGAGGATTTCAATGAAATTGAAATTGTTGATTATTGTCAAGGTTCTATGTAAACAGTATTGACTAAAACAAATATATTTCTTATGATGATGAGCAATTAAAATACTATTTAAGATGAATTTGTTTTCTTATATTTTTGGTTAGTATTTTAACAGTTTACATAAAATATCCACTTGATATTTCTGCAATATCCAATATTGGAAGCGATAACGTACCGATAAAAATTTTAGGCAAGATACCACGTTATCAGTATTTTTCGGTATTCAATAATATAGCGGTATTAGGGTCAGTATTGGTATACCGCCGGATTCTAGAACTTTATAAAGATAATTTGGTTTTTTGAACGATCAGTAATTAACTACTTTTTCTAGGCAATATTGTTTAACAATATCTATAGAATTAAACATCCAATCAAATTTGTTTTTGATTATAATGTTTTGAATCAATAATTGAGGTGTTGATTATAATCTTCCCAAAGATAGAAAAACACAATTCCTATTAAACTTAATTGCTGAATAAACAAGTGGCCGCGTGCATCAAAATAATCCTTGTCTGGACGCACATCGTTCAAAAAAGCATACATCAAAAAGATGCTCGTCTGAACGCACTTTCATCAAAAGATGCGCTTCAAAAGGTTCTCGTCTGAGCGCACCTTTATTAAGCGAGAAAATTTTCAATTTGTGATTCTCCAGCAAAGAGTTTCCTCACAATTGTTATTTTTTCCTGCCAATATTGTGAAACAGAAGGGATGTCCTGAACACTATGTCTTTTCCTCAATTTGATGCAAGGTTGCGCTCTAACATATCCTTCAGGAATCATGATAATTTTGAACATCATACATGGGTAAAAGAATTGCCATACAATTTTTAATTAAAAATTGATAGATGCCTTTCCGTTAGACTAAATGCATCTTCTATGCCTTCGTTTTTTCTTAACAACTAAACTAAATTTTCTTCATATGCTGTCAGAGAATTATCTTCCTTACTTGAAAATCTAAAGTATCAAACTTCATTTGAGTTTTCAAGAATTTTACGCAAAGAAACCGCGAGTTAACGCGCGTTAAACGCCAAATTTGGTTACTTGGGTAATAGGATTGGAGAAAATTATTTGAGAATTAACAAAACATTTGGTGACTTTACAGACACAATAGGTTTTCAAATATTCTAATCAATTTGAAAGTTTGAAATTTTTAGGCTCTTAAAATCGATGTTTTTACTACACGCATCAAAGACTGTCGAAAATCATCTAGACTTTTAGGTATAAATCTCGTACCTATTGGTATATAAAAAACCATTTTTTACTAATACTACAATATTGTGAGGAGGAGAATTCACAAAGTTAGGAGGGCAATTACTCCATTAAGAGCATCTGAAGGAATTTTAATTACACAGAGCACCTAAGAACTAGTAAATTGCTGATGGCAATCAAAACAACTTAGCATGGATCTTGTTATCTATCTCATGCTCAAACGCAATTAAAATCAGAAACTTTTCTTACTGAAAAAGTCATGGAGCTTTCGTAATGAGACTTGGTGACTTTTCCTAATTTTATTGGAGGTTTTAACCCTAATAAAAAGTTTTCTAACTATCTGCTCATTTTATTTAGGATACTGTTTTTCAACAAGGGGGATATAATCTTTCAATTTTTGAAAAAAGATGTTAAAATAAGGAAAAATTATATTTTGATAAGTTATTAATTACTTCCAGTGAATTACATCATTTCTAACTCTAAGACCAATGTTCCCTTTATTTCGAAAAAAAAATTACCAAATTTTCAAATAGAATGGCGTCAAATTTTGAATATTTTAATTTGATTTTGTCGATATGAAAAATATGTGTGCAAAGCTTCGTTTTAGCATAATAATCGAATCCAGAGTTGCAGGGGAAATCCTTCCTTCAAGGGGCTGACAATCGTACAAAGCCTAAGTCAAAATTGGGATAAGGATACCAACAAAATGAAGAATAACCGCTAGATGAGACTTCTTATTTGAACATTGGCACTAGCAGAGTTTGTATGATAATGATTTTTTCCACTTCTTCAAAATATTGGTCTTCCAGCAGCAGACTGATTTTATATGATTTGTATTTTTATGTGCAAATATGTTCTTTTAGCGGTGCAATACACCTCCGTGTCTACGGCGTTGGTCCATTGTTTTACGGAAACCTTTTAATTGTTTGAAAATAATTTTTATGGCTGAATATCTGAAGGATATCACTTGCGTATGTTTAAGTATTAGAAATCGCAGTGAATAACGCAACGCAAAATTCTGAATATTATTAATGCGTATTTCATTAGGGACGCTCACATTTTGTACCGATATGGAAGACAAACGACGACATATTTTTTTATTTTCTCTTGACAGTTTTACTCATTAGTCTTTGACAAATCATCATGAGGCAGTATACGCTTGAACAACGTTTCCAAATTATTCAGATTTTTTATCAAAATAATCGTTCTCTTAAAGGTACTTTAAGAGCATTACGGTCATTTTATGGTCCCAATCAACAATTCAACGTTTGGTGAAAAAATTTGAATCCACATTTACACTACATAATGTGACAGTGCCAGTAAAACAAAGAAAAGCACGAAGTGAATAAAATATTGCTGCCGCTAGAGCTTCAGTTGAACAAGACCCAAATCAGTCTCTCACACACCGTTCTCAACCATTGGGCATCTCTGTGACATCATTATGGCGAATTTTGCGAAAGGATCTTGGTCTACATCCATACAAGATCAAATTGACACAAGAACTGAAGCCGCTTGATCATTTTAAGCGTCGGACATTCGTCAATTGGGCTCAACAGTAACTTGAAAATGATGCCGATTTTCACCGCAAAATCATCTTCAGCGACGAAGCTCATTTTTGGCTCAATGGGTTTGTAAACAAACAAAATATGCGTTATTGGTCAGGCAACAACCTTCACGTGTTGCATGAGACACCATTACATCCCGAAAAAATTACAAACGTGCAAACGTGCCCGAGGGGGCCATGCTAAAGAAATTGAATTTCATTCATAATGTAATTGAATGTACTTTGATGTGAAAAAAAAAATTCATTGATATCTCAAACAGTTTACGTTTTATTTCAAAATAACATATGAGCGCTCATAATGAAAAACCCTTTACAATATCTTTAAACTTAGTTATTGGCTTGAGACCCTACCAATTAAAAATGTATGGCGATAACGGTTATTTGTTGGTAATTTTTGAACGGAAACTGCTATGGTTATTAAAAACCGTTTATTTTAGGTAGTTTTGTATCGGAAGCGGTAACTTTTTTAAAATAACTATAAATTTGAAAGGAAAATGTTATGAAAAAGTGCTTATTTTTGATTATTTTATAACTAAAATGGCTTTCGTTAATTTTTGGTTTTTAAAAGGTGATTTTTCAGTAATTCAATATTATAATAATATTAATTTATTTAGAAATTGATTCCATAAAAAATATAAAACCTTGATTAAGCAAGCATTTTAAAATAGTTTTTTACAAACATATTATTCATAGAAAATGTGTAATTGAAGGCTCATACAATTTTGAAGCAAAATTCATTTTGCATTTTTTTACACATGTATGGTTATGCCAAATGGAAAACGTTGTTTGTCGTAAAAATGGTTTAAAATGGCTTTAATTTGGTTTCAAAAACAGGTTATTTCCTGGTTAAAAACGGCAGGGGTTTCTGCCTGGATAATTAAAAAAAGGTTTTATGACAATTTGGTTATAAAATAAGGGTTTGTTTTTGGTTGAAATTCAGTTATTTTTTTGCTTGGGTTGTGAGTCCAAATAAATCATGTTCTCTTGTTGAAAAAATTTCATCCCTGTTACACCATAGGTTTTGTGGAAGCTGATATATTAAGTCAACTTGATTCACTAAATTTTCAATTATATTTAGAATTATATATATATATAATTTCATGTAGAGCATATGCTTAGAAAAGTACATTTTCAGAGGAAAAGCTCGTCATTCCTGTTAACATAACTTAACAACGATGAGAAAACAATTTTTTCAATTAATATTTTTATCCGCACTATTAATGTTTACATGCTGCAGAAGTATAAGTTCCTACAATAACACAGAATCAGAGGAAACCAATAAACAATAAAACGTTTTATGTTCGTTTTATAGTGGCATAACACGTGGTAAGACGTCTTAAGTTGCATCTTCTAAACGTCTTATGAAACACCATATTTAAACGTTGTTGAATGCCATCTAGTGTTCACTAAACGATGTTCTAAGCGTCTTTTAAACGTCTTCTAAACGTCTTATAAAACCGATTTCCAAACTTTCTGATTGAGATCTCGTGTCTATAAATGATATTGTAAAACGTGTTCGGAAAGATGAAGATCATCCGCTCTATTCAGAATTTGAATTATCAAGTCAAAGAACGCCAAATAAAATAATAACACTAACGCTAAATGTGTATAATAGAGCAATATTTAAAAACTCCTTGTTTTCATTGATAGTTACTATATACAATATACTAACTGGAATCTGTCCGCGACTCCTATAAACAACGCTCAATTCATTTTTACATTGCAACTTCCCATGTTATCGAGTACGTTAGTAACCTTAGGAGTACATTGAGCATTAAAGCACATCCTTTACTTCTTTGCAAGTCGTTAATTTCCTTAAATGTGCTGTACAGACGTACGTTTTCAGATAGTAACGCAATGTTTTAGGATATGAAATTACGATTCTGTTTTGAAAACATGATACTATTGTAAAAATTTTATTTTTCTATCAACTGGATTCAATACTACCATTAAATTTTAAACATTTTCATGATGAAGTTCAAATTTGCTCCATTTTGCGATATTAAAAAAAATGCTTTACTAAACATTAACGCTGGTTAAAGCATTGCTGATAAGTCTTTGCAAGTGCGTATATCTTCGAAAGTCCGTTTATATTTTGCGTTTAAAGTTATTGACCCACTAGATAACATGGGTTGTTGCCATCATATACAGGAATTAGAACGACATACATACACACACAACCATATAAGATAAAGCTTCTAAAGTCAGGCTACAACTACATAAGTATACAATTCACTTTATATACGTGCTGATAGTAAGGAATTTGTGGTAACTTCTATAACTTTCAGGCCTTTGAAGTATACCGCGATGAGTTTCGTGCAATGGAATTTATCAAAAGCCTAATACAACAAAAGGCTTTGCAATTTATCATTTTATATGATATAAAATAATGATTATTTGAAGCCATTTTGTTACTAAGAAAGTACCACGCACTAGTTAACATGGGCAATGAAACAAAAAATTTCTTTTCGAAGTTTTGAACGTGCTTAATGTTATTCGCAGTATACCTAATTGCAGTAATTGGTCAAAACACTGTGCATTCATTCGAAAGTAATAGAAAACTTCATAGGATGTTCACACAATCTAGAATAGTGTTTTGGTAATTCAATTATTGCCGTAAGACATGCAGTGTCTTAATGAAAGACATTCTCAAATGAACGATTGAGCGGATTAAAAATCACTAGTGCACACTTGGAAAAATTTTGAAAAGCTATTTAATTTGTATATTTTTTAGTTTTTAAATTCAACGGTTTGCTTAAACTGTAGACTGACTGCTATAAATATCATGGTGATTTAAGTATTTGATAAATTTACAAGTACAATGTTGACATCTGTACGTAAAATATTTTGAATTAAAATATTTAAATAACACATTTACATAATGGCCTCCTTTTTAATTGGAGGTATACAGTCGTGTATTTAGTAGACCTATGCTATATAATTCTCATAGGTAATTATTTTCAAGTGAGTAAAACAAAATCTGAAAATACCAATTTGGCAACATTATTTTGAAATAGAATTTGTTTTGCTGCAGCCGTGCTTATAGTAGGTATTGCAAAGTGCCAATTGACTATAAATCAAATTTGATATTTCTACTAGCTTGAAAATGAATATATAATCATTACTTAGTTGGAATATATATATATATATATATA
>CABFPE010000046.1:946853-959650 GCA_900660155.1 Hofstenia miamia
ACGTCTTAAGTTGGATCTTCTAAACGTCTTATATTTAAACGTTGCTGAATACCATCTAGTGTTCACTAAACGATGTTCTAAGCGTCTTTTAAACGTCTTCTAAACGTCTTATAAAACCGATTTCCAAACTTTCTGATTGAGATCTCGTGTCTATAAATAAAATAATAACACTAACGCTAAATGTGTATAATAGAGCAATATTTAAAAACTCCTTGTTTTCATTGATAGTTAATATATACAATATACTAACTGGAATCTGTCCGCGACTCCTATAAACAACGCTCAATTCATTTTTACATTGCAACTTCCCATGTTATCGAGTACGTTAGTAACCTTAGGAGTACATTGAGCATTAAAGCACATCCTTTACTTCTTTGCAAGTCATTTATTTCCTTAAATGTGCTGTACAGACGTACGTTTTAAGATAGTAACGCAATGTTTTAGGATATGAAATTACGATTCTGTTTTGAAAACATGATACTATTGTAAAAATTTTATTTTTCTATCAACTGGATTCAATACTACCATTAAATTTTAAACATTTTCATGATGAAGTTCAAATTTGCTCCATTTTGCGATATTAAAAAAAATGCTTTACTAAACATTAACGCTGGTTAAAGCATTGCTGATAAGTCTTTGCAAGTGCGTATATCTTCGAAAGTCCGTTTATATTTTGACGTTTAAAGTTATTGACCCACTAGATAACATGGGTTGTTGCCATCATATACAGGAATTAGAACGACATACATACACACACAACCATATAAGATAAAGCTTCTAAAGTCATGCTACAACTACATAAGTATACAATTCACTTTATATACGTGCTCATAGTAAGGAATTTGTGGTAAGTTCTATAACTTTCAGGCCTTTGAATTATACCGCGGTGAGTTTCGTGCAATGGAAGTTTATCAAAAGCCTAATACAACAAAAGGCTTTGCAATTTATCATTATATATGATATAATATAATGATTATTTGAAGCCATTTACATTGGCTACGCCTTTTGCGCCGAAGCGTGTTTATTGCAAAGTGCCAATTGACTATAAATCAAATTTGATATTTCTACTAGCTTGAAAATGAATATATAATCATTACTTAGTTGGAATATATATATATACACAATTGAAACAAAACCACCCAACAGAGAAGGGCATTGGGTACAATGATTTGGATTCGGGTCAGGTGTGCTCATGAAGCAGGTTCTGTCGGGTAATTGTCGGGTATGATAAACTGAATAATATGTAGTATCATTATTAAGCAATTGAAGATAGCTTAAATTATTTTACGCATCCTTTAATCTCGCAAATATAGGCATCCGCAACCTTCATCATCAAGGACATTAAGATCCGATTCACAAGAGACTGTTTTCGGAGCAAGTTTTTACAACATATATTTCTTAATTCCGCCTAATTATTTATATTTCCTGTAAAGTTAAATTATTCTGCACGTGTATTGGTCTGAAGAGGTCTTACAGATGCCTCAGTGATACTTGGAAAGCGGCATCAATAACTTTCCCTATCAACTGTTGACGTTCAACTTTTTTACGTCACTTGATCTGTGATCTTAAGCTGAAATTATAAATCCTTTGTGAATTTCATGCTTAATTTCACTTTGAACTATTTATTGTGCAAATTATAAATATTATGTGAAAGCAACATTTGAATCTTGAATGTCTACCTATAATTTTTTTAATCATTCATTATGCAAATTTAGCATACTGCCAAACTATAAATTTAAAATTTTGCATCACATCTATATATAGTAAGCAGGATATTAAAAGAATTTTGACCAAGTTAATTGAAAGTCAAGTACCCAGTTAAACCAGATAATATGCTATGTATCTGTGGCATATAGGTTGAGAGCAGGTTTCACATGTTTCGGATTCTGCGGTAACTTCTCTAACTTTCAAGCCTTTGAGGTATATCGCGATGAGTTTCGTGCAATGGAAGTTTATCAAAAG
Organism: Hofstenia miamia; assembly: GCA_900660155.1. NCBI lineage: Eukaryota > Metazoa > Xenacoelomorpha > Acoela > Hofsteniidae > Hofstenia > Hofstenia miamia. The sequence goes on from CABFPE010000046.1 coordinate 948,816, forward strand.
TTTGATACAACAAAAGGCTTTCCAATTTATCATTTTATATTATATAATATAATGAATACTTGAAGCCATTTTGTTATATCGACTGCGCATCTTGCGCCAAGGAGCGTTTGCTGAAGTCACAAAGGAATCTAAGAAAATACCACATTCTCAAATCTAAAATAAAAGTTATATGATAATAGAAAAAACAATGGGTACATTGAGTTTCTTAGCAGTCCACTAGGAAATTATGGAAAAATCTAAATGTAGCTAATATTGGAATGTCAGTTGAGTAGAATATTGACTTCGTTGCTTTGATAAAAATGTCATAATAAATATTGTATTTCTTTAATTTACAATAGTTTTTAATTTCGAAAATATATCATTTTAAAATGTACACGTCATTTTCCTATTGTTCACCATAAATAGAGGTTTTGATAATTTCAGTAGTCAATTAATATCGAATACTAACCAAGAAATATTTTTTGAAACAATCTGCCATATTTTTAATACTTCATAATTTTTAGAACATAATATGAGTCTCTCAATGCAAAAATCTATACAATTTTACAAATTCAGTTTTAACATTTCATATAGAAGCATTGTAGTTACTTTATCTAGTTCTATATTTTAAAACTCGCAATCTTAATTACATAGTATGAAATACAACACAAACTTTTATTTATAGTGGGAATAATTCAATTGCTACATTGGATTAGATTGTCGCAGGTTGCTATACATATACGGCCGCAATCAATTATTTTTATAAAAACTCATCATTAGACTAATAAGATATTCTAATATACATATGGCTTCAGTGACGTAGCGTATATATATATATATATATATATATATATATATATATATTNATTTAACTCTTAGGTTATTGGCGCTTTCAATTGTCTATCTGTATACATATTGTTTGTTTTGTACTAAGAAATCACAGGATTGTATAGTCATCTAATATATAACATCATTTTTTCTAAATATTAAAAATATGAAACAAATATTTTGAAAAAGAATTCATGAAAAATGAGCTAAATTGCCGTATTTTTAACCAGAATATTTGTATAAATGCAAATTATGGAGTATTTTTGGTAGAAAATATTCAAAAATTTTATTTTCAAGGATTACTTTTAAATTTTAAATGATGGCAAACAGCAGGTTTTCGATACTATGGCATTAACATTTAAATGTAACAGTAAGCATACAAATCTGCTAACTTACTAAATGATTTAGTAAAAATTATAAATTTTAAAATTATGTACAATTTTGAAATAATACTGTTAAGTCGTGAAAAAACTTTTCTGCTCAATTGTAGCTTTTTTTACATAACGGTTAATTTCAAGGTGTCCAAGTATTTATGAAGGCATCATTTTTAACATACATTTACCCAATAACAAATTTTGTTGGCATTAACGAAACTAGTGGTAACAAATTAACGAAACATTTTGGTGACAATGGTACCTTTTTGTTTCGTCTTTTGTAATGAAAATTAACCAAAATTTTATTTCAAAAAATAACCAGAATGTGTCGTCTTTTAGTTGTGAAAATTGTACTCAAAATTGTAATAAAAACATGATGTATAAACATGTAATACATTTAAGTGTCAAAGATGGGCCTGCTCTTGCTCTTCGTGTCCTGCAAAATGAAAAATCGATATAAGGATCTGTCTTCAATGAAATATTATCAGGAATGAAGAGCATAGTCTGATGCAATTTAACGAAAATTGCAATGTAATCACATCTGTTCATTCCTTCATGCAATATGCTGCATATATATATATATATATATATATATATATATAATGCAATTCAACACAATCATATTCATCTAATATAAATTATACTCTATAAAAATATTAAAAAAATTCCTTACATTTTCAGTTTCCAAATGCTGATCAATTAAATATACATAACAATCATATCTTGCAAATGCATAGATATATTTATGTAAATCTTACCAAGTTGAATTTGAAAGTTATAACGTATATCTGATTGATCCTTGATTCTTGTAATGTAATGGTTTATTGCAGTTTGGAGTTAGAGTCATTCGTGAATGAAACGTTGCAAGAAGTTCTTCTTTAGCAAATGCTCTTGGTGCACATTTATAAGACAATTAATAAATCTTGGTATCTAATTATGCAGCTTTACTTTTAAGAAAAATAAATATACCTTTAACTATATTTTTTCTGTTTTTTGTTTTAAGTTGAAGCCATTTCCCGTCTTGTTGACAATTATCATATTTCTAAAGAAATTTATGATTTAGGTGAAATTATTATAAATTTCGCAGTGTATTTTAGAAATATCCAATAATATAGATGTGATTATGAAAAATAAATATCTAATTAATCAACATTTCCTGCGAATGAAGCGAGTTAGAGTTCAGCTGTGTTGTTGAGTCTAAATCTTTTAGAAATTGATCAGCATATGATAGGTTAATTTAGTATTAGAAGTAGAGTGAACCAAAATTCTGCATGCTACGTGGATGACAAGCATATACTCCCAAAGATCTTCTTTAATACTCCACAGAATAAAACTTGTGCAAGATACTAAATACAAATATTATAACAAGTAAGAAAATTAAAAGTGAATAGTAAAAGGTTCACACTGAAAGAATTGTACGATATTTCGTTTCCTTAAATCGATGTATATGAATACAATTTTTATATCCTCTTAGACCTATTACCAAGGGTGCACTACTTAAAAAAAAGTGTGGAAGGGGGACGCAAATATTGTTTTTTACAAAATGACTGCATGTAATCAAATAAAATGAGGCCATTTATCATAAATCATTTTTCTACACTTTAAAATCAATTGTTTTATGGTCACTGAAATGCCGAATGTAGACCTACAATTGTAGGTCCACATTCTGCACTTTAATGACCATTAAGCAATTTATCTATATTTGTGCTATTATATAGATCTAAAGTTATACTTCTTTACTTGTAAAACTTTTCAATTTGTTTGACGAACCATTTTTTGAATTGCATTTTGTGATATTCTGTATTTTAAGGACTTGGATAACATTTGAACAATATCATGCTTGCTACCTTACGTTTTTTGGAGCGCAAATAGCCAGGCTGTGATTAAAGTAACTGGGCGAATTGGTTGGGGTGCATGTAACAAAATTGTAGTCAATGTTACTACAGAATAGAAGAAAGCAATTAATTTCTCTATAATAACTAGCATATCTTGGATCTATGAAATCACAAAAGGCAAATATATTTTTTATGCAATGAAATGCCAATTACACCTTGTTTATCAGCATTTGGTTGGTGTAAAACGGTGCAATTTGGGGCGAATCAGTTAAATGCGTGTAACTAATCAATAAAGTATTAAACTGAGCCAAAAATGAATAATTGACAAAAAATTATAATACTATAAAGTTCAGTCAATGAATGGGGAAGCAACGCAAATTGCACAGAAAAAGCATTTATAGAAGGTTGCTCTAGTGACAGAGGAGTTCAGCAACCCACGAACGTAACACATTTTCCATAGTTCTACTCCGAGTTGCAACCTTTTTAAGAAATGTAACCCATGCAACCTGGATAAAGTTTGACCCAAAGACCCAGCAATACCCAATGAAATTGCAAAATCATGACTTGGTGACCCGAATGAATCTTTTATAAATTTATGACGTTGCTTGAATATTTCTAAAGTATAAATTTTGTGTACAAAAATTTAGTGGTTGATGAAGTAAATTCCTTTGGATATATTTTGTATTGTACAGTTTTGATTATTAATGCAAACAGAAAGCTAAATGTTGAAGTCTACAAGTAGTTCTCAGAACCCCCAAAGTTAATTATTTGGCTTTGTATTGGGCTGCTCAGTAACATCATCATTATTTTGAGCTGATGTTCTGTTAAAGAAAGTATGCTTTTTAGTTAAATACAGGAATGGGGATTTTTATCGTTATAGTTTTCCTATTGCGTCTTTCAAACTTATAAGCCATGCATTCAAACAGCCCGAAAGCTACCCATAGGGTAACCCTCAGTTTTAGATCCAATTTTAGGGAATAAGATGTATTACACATACAAAGTGTCTACAAACACCCTAATATTTATTATGTTAACTATTAACCATGGACTTTAATACTTCACTTTTCTGCCGGCAACATCAATTGTTTACATGTATCTAGGATCATGTAACTATTTAAATGTAAAGCTATCTATATGTAAAGGTAATAACAAGCTTATGTCGTTGGGTTGCATATATTTCCTCATTTTTAAAAATAAAAACAATTGATGTACAACACCAAAATATCCAGTCACTGATTGCTTTCCTTGAGCCACTACCATTAAATCAGTATCTGGTGATCGTCATACTTCATTGATTCTTCCTTCACTGCAATACATCCGCTTTGAGTTTCAGCCCTGTACACTGCTGTTGATCTAAGCAGATTACTCTAAGATGCCAAGCAGATAATTACAATGCAGTCGTAATTAAGATGGAGATAATTACCTAATGATGAGCAGTAGGAAAAATAAAGTGATGCCTGCCAGAGAAAAATCATGCATTAACTCTACAAAGATATATCGAAGATTGCTAGACTACAGTTAGATTTGACCAGGTGCAGATTCTACACTACTAACCTCATTTATGTAATCAGTTTTTACCTGAAATCCACCATAATGTTTGCTGCAAGATACTAGCTCTTCTATTTGTCATTGAATTTAAGTCACAGAAAGGGAAGAATGGATTTCATTAATGGAATGTCTATCAAGTCAACTAACTTGCTTTCCAAATTCCAAAAATTTTAGTGACATATTAAATCCTTAGCTGCTAGGATGTGCCATGACATGAAATCCATAAACCCAAACTTAATTTATGAAGTTCCTTTTTTTCAAAGTGACATCAGCATAATCATTTAAATCAGTAATACTTATTAAAAGGAGTCAAGTACTAATAGGTAAAATGCTCACACATTCAAACTAGTAAATAATAATGAATTTCTGCATCCAATCTTAAATTGGTAATCAGCCAAAAACTCCACTTTTTATCTGAAGTTGCATATAGTTACAAGATTACAAATACCACAGCTTGCAAAATAATTTGTGGAATCAACGATGAATTTACTTAGCTTACTACTAGCCTATCTAACAAGGGTCTCTCACACACTACTAGATAATGTGCTGATTCTCCAATGAGTGATGTTTTGCCTGTTCTGACTAACTTAACACTAATTACGCGATTATTCTAGGCACTAATATAGCTCTTTGGCTTTAAATACGTAATTAAAACAAGTGATTTTGGTACCTTATTTATGTCCGGATTTATTTGCACTTCTTATAAGCTTATTTAAAGCTCTATGCAAGTCACGGGAAAATTGTATTTGCTATTAACATTTAATGCTCTTTTTACGCTTATTTAGTCTCTAAAATGGCTGCGGAATATTGAAAGTTCAGCTTAAGTAAGATAAACAATATTTTAAAATAACTGTTAATATATATAATTAATCAGATTTCAGCTTAATATTTTACTAAGAATAAATATGAATGTTTAGCTTTTGCATAACTATTTTATAAAATAAATTAATTTTGATTATATTATTAGTATTATTAAATAGATTTATTACATTAATACAGGTCTACAAATATATTAAACAGTCAACAAAAGTCATTTATGGACTGATGAACTACAAGATGATTCGCATGATTTGCATGGGCAAACAAGATAGTGTGTGCATCTAATATCAATACTAAAAGTGTAACTAAAACTACTTACCAAATTAGTTCATCCATGGACTACTAAATAAATTTAGTAGGCCATGGTTCATCTTATCAATAAATGAGATGGGTGCAATTGTATATATAATTACATACAAAAAATATTCAATTTAGTATAAATTTAATTTTCAACTTTATTTAAAGTAGAAAGTTAAAATATAGCACAAAATATCTAAAGGGTCAGACAATACATAAACTTAATTTTATTTGAAACCTAAAATAAAATATAAGACAATGGTAAAAATTTAGTCTGTCAAAGAATTGTGGGAAAAGTTTTGATAAACTATATTGAAGCACCTAAGCATTTATTATTAAACTAACAAAAACAAATAAACCAAAAAAATGAATTCGGCTCATCTCAATTTGCGGAATCTGCTGAATGTTTAAGAGACGTAGAGTTGCATAGGCTTACCCAAGTAAAAATTTAAGATGATAGTGGTTATTTTTTAACGGAAACATTATGGGTATTAAAAACCCATTTATTTTCGATATTTTTGTGACTAAATCCATATTTATAATAAAAAACGTTTATTTTTGGTTATTTTATAACGAAAATGGTTTTTTCTTATTTTTGGTTATTTAATGATGAAAACGGTTTTGGGTTTTAAATGTTTATTTTTTGGTTATTCAACATTAGATTCAAATTGATTTATTCCTATAATAATAATAATAATAATAATAATAATAATAATAATAATAATAATAATAATAATAAAAAATTCTTGACTTAAAGCAAATGATCAAAAATAGTTCTTGCAAACATTTTATACATTAGAAATGTGAGCTAACAGATTTTCTACAAGTTCAATTTTATAAATCTAGAATAATCATATATAGGAGGATCAATCTATGATGATTATGCATGAACTAGAAAATGGCTACAGAAAGACATTGGCATTAAGTATGATAAATGATCTTGTATAAGTGATATTCTGAAGTTTACAAAGTACCATCAGCAGAAATACACTTGGAATAGTTTAATTCAATGATTCATTGATTGCAAGTGTGTAGGATACTGAATAGCAACTAAAGCAAATGCCTTCAAGGCAAAGTTAGTTTTGTTATTCCATACACATATAGGGTTATGTAAAATGGAAAAAGTAGTTTGTCGTAAAAAGGTTAAAATTTAGTTTAATTTTGGTTTCAAGAAAACCGTATTTTATTTGCTAAAAACCTGTTTTTGTCTGGACATTTAACCAAAAAATAACATTTAAAAAATTTTTTAAAATGATTTTGGTTATAAAATAACGGTTTATTTTTGGCTAAAATTTAGTAATTTTTGTGCGTGGGTAGAAGCATTGAATATGACAACATAATCACTTCAAATTTGGATTCATCGAATTAAGAGTATTTTTCAGCATTTTTCTTTTAGAAGAGAACCTGAAAAGGTTTAGTGTCTGAGGTCGAATTCTTTTTATTTCTCTTGATGGATGAATTTCTATTAATTGAAAATCCTACGCAATTAAATTATATTTAAATGCTTATAAAATGCTAAAAATGCAGGCCTGTGCTACTAGTACTGGAAACAGTGTCCAGCTCATTAGATAGCCACATTATTACACTATAAGAAAATGCAAAGTTACATGTCTACACAAGAGCTAACACAATATTAGAGAATATTGAGTACTCTTAAAACGTATTTAAGTGAAGCTTATGCTTACATAATTTAGAAATAGTCTCTCTAAGCCAATTTCACTTCAAATTTGACCTATATTAGTTTTAAACTTTCAAAACTATTGCAATTAGTGAAAGGGTATGCAACATGTTGGTAACATTAATTTTGCACATTTTCATTTGTCTTGCAACTTTTGAAAAAAGTAAGTTAAATATTTTCAGTATACTATATATCAAATACAATTTTATATATTTAACCTGCATCTTGATGACTGAAAAATCGCATGAATATAACACAACTACAAGCGTTCATGTTAAATAAATGCTTACTAATTGGGTAATGAAGATCTGCTACGCTCGTGTTAACTTGATCTTTAAAATATACACAAAGCACGAAAAAAATTCTTTATAAATGCAGCTATTCAAATTTGTATTCAAATTTGTATTCAAATGTGTTTTTCAGTTTCTATTAAATGGGTTTTCAATTAACCAAAATTGCATTGGTTTTATGACCTTGATTGAGTTAGCTGTTCAAGTTTCAAAGACTTAGCAATAATCTATTTAGAAAATGATTGTGAATTTACTTCTAATACGTAAGAGAATATTTCATATGAAATTATAATTGTATAATCTATTATATATTTTAGTGTTAATTTTTGTTGACAGTGGCACTCAAATTATTTGAAGATATCCCTAGAATTTTGCATGAAGACTTTCAAAAATAACTAAATAATTCATTGAACTTTTTAGGTTTTTATAACTTGCTAATAGTTATAAAATAGACTAACACTTTATGTACTTTCCGTGATGCTCTTTGTTAATAAGTTTATTAAAATTTAATTGAAACCTATTTCATTGAATGCTTTGGATTCTTTATTTTCGCTGTTGCGTATTTACTATATAGTACAATGATTTTGAGTTGAAAATTTTTAAATTTTAACTTAAGCAAAACTGTTATTGCAAAAGTAAATATATGGAAAGCATATAAAATTTCATATAAATTTACTTTTAGTTCTGAAATCAAAAAATCTAAGAAATAATCTTGAATAATGCATATTCTGAAAAGCAATATGGGCAAAGTCAATTCTTATTTGTCAAACTATAGTTAGATTCATACCAATTGCAGATCTTGATTAGCAATGCTTGTACAAACATATGCAGCATGGAATGCAATATATAATACAGAAGGAAGAAATTTAAATTCAACCAAATATTATGTTTTACATGAATGCAGACGAACTTAAATAAAAGCAAGTATTGATTGGCATTATATTATGATCAGCCACTGCTTTCATAATTTTTTATGAGATTTTCATAAATTCAGAAAATATTGCTTACCAAATACTAGATGTGTTGTCTAACATACAATGGCAACTTTAGTCATCTGATAATTTCTAATAGGCTATTTTCAATAAGCCACAAATGATACCCCTTAGTGATATTTCATGTCATTACTATAAAACTAAAAAAGTATATACATAGATATTTAATGAATTTGAATTATTCATTTAGACAAACATTATATCGATTTTTTTTGCTCTATAAACAAGATATAATAATGGTATTTTTGAAATTGTTCATTTAAATACCTGTCAGGTAATTCCTTTGATAACTTCATTGTTTTGAATATATTGTAACTTAGTCCAATTTCAAATGTACTATGTTTTTGAGTGGGTTTTTATCTAACGAACAGACAACTGAAGGTTACAAAAGAATGATATTAATTCTAGTAATGACAGAAGTGCAATATAAGAATGTAGAAGATGAAAACTCGCAGAACTTTTCCAACTTTTCCATTCATTAAAAAATCTTTATATATATATATATATATATATACTTAAAGAAACAAAATATATCCAGGTCATTCTCCGTCACGTTTTTTACATTTCTGCATACAATGCCCTAGTGGTTTTTTGCATATTTACTAAAATTACAGTTGCAACAAATTCAACAGATGAAAAATCTTTATTTAAGAGCTAATAATGAAAGTAATACGTGTAGCAGAAGATGAAAGGGTAGTTCTAGCTAAATTTTTGGATTTGCATTTGCTTCAATTATCAATTTTGGGGCTAATGACAAAAAACATAGCTACATGAGCTGACCAAGAATAAATGTTGTAAAAACCCCAAAGAATGTAAAACCTGCTCTTAACCCATATGCAACAGACACAACATAGGCATACTATCTGAGTACTATATTTTTTCTAGGTGATGGAACTTATCTGGGTTAACTGGGTACTTGAGTTTCAATATACTTAGTAATGTTATGAGGTAGCTAGTTGTCAAAATTCTTTTAATGTACTCCTTTACTATATATAGACGTGATGCAAAATTTTAAACTTATAGTTTGGCAGTATGCTAAATTTGCATAATGAATGATTGCAAATTATAGGTAGACATTCAAGATTCAAATGTTGCTTTCACATAATATTTATAATTTGCACAATAAATATTTCAAAGTGAAATTAAGCATGAAATTCAACAAAGGAGTTATAATTTCAGCTTAAGATCACAGATCAAGTGACACAGTCAGGTTTCTAATTATGAATCTGACCCCTTAATCCACACATTATACCGTTTCGAAAATTGAAATAAGACCAATAGTAAAGGATTTTGTCAGGATATCAAATAAAAGTTATGATTTCCAATTGTTAATTAATACGAAAATAAATATATACAAAGACTATCCATATTATCCAAAATACCTCATATACAGGGTGTTCTAAAAGTCTTCGACACATTTGAGGACCCCATATCTACTTCGCTATGAATTGTAGCAAGATAAAATTTGTGCCATTTTAAGCAAAATTATGTTAAGTTTTTTGGAAGACTATTGATTTTTGTATTTCTTTTCACACCCATTAATGGAGTTCACTCAACCAGAAAAAGGATTTTGTGTGCTTGAATTTGCAAAATTATTTACTGTTGTTCAACACGTATTTGGGAAAGAAGCCGCCACAGATGAACTCCTAGTGAGATTGCATTTTAAATTTATTAAAAAATGGGTGCTCATGCCCATCTAAAAGAACAGAAAGTCTCTCAACCTCACATGCAATGCTGGAACACGTTTTGCAAGAATTTTAAAATCGGTTTGATATGCTTAGTTTGACCAATAGTGCTCAAATTGAACATAATTGAACATTCCACAGAAAAATTGAGTGAGATAAGCGATATCTCAATCACTTAAATCGATGCGATATTATTTATTAATTCAAATATTTAAAATTTAAAAGTAATCCTTGAAAATAAAATTTTTGAATATTTTCTACCAAAAATACTCCATAATTTGCATTTATACAAATATTCTGGTTAAAAAAAGGCAATTTAGCTGATTTTTCATGAATTCTTTTTCAAAATATTTGTTTCATATTTTTAATATTTAGAAAAAATGATGTTATATATTAGATGAGGATACAATCCTGTGATTTCTTAGTACAAAACAAACAATATGTATACAGATAGACAATTGAAAGTGCCAATAACCTAAGAGTTCAATTCAATATATATATATATATATA
>CABFPE010000046.1:982952-1000253 GCA_900660155.1 Hofstenia miamia
TATATATATATATATATAATAACTCATAGTAAAAGCTAATATCTTTAAGTCAGAGAATTACATTGTGCTAAATTGAATTTAGGGTTAATTAGCTCCCTAGTTGGTAAATTCTTCAATTGTACCTTCAATTCTTTTTGAAGTCAAAATTAGCATGGCTCTGCACTGAGTATTACTTTACTAAGACAATATAAATTTCAAAACATCCTAATACTGATTCAATTATTATATATTTCAATTCACACATAATTTACCTTTAGAGCAACAAAATAACTAACAAAAACAGAAATACTGAAATTGTTATTTTCCTTGAAAAAATCTAAAGTAGTTGAAAATTTTTTTTCTATTTACTAAAATTATAATCCAGTCTCTGGTAATGAGATCACAGAAGATAATTAATATTAATTGTAATGCATAATACTTAGTGTATCTTAGCTCCCTCTGCTCCTACACTGACATTCACCGAAAAATCATTTAACCAATTTACCATTGTTGCTCATGAAACTTCTGAGACAGAGTATATAATGGGATGCATCTATCCAGCATTAGCCAAAAATTGCACTTACAATAAAATTCTGTTTATTCACAGATTCACTTCTCTCCATCCAGCAACTAATTACATAGTTGAAGTTAAAAGCATTTTCCATTTTAAGGAAAGTTCAATTACAAAAAAACACATCACAACAGGTAATGCATTAACTTTTATGTCTCATTTTACTGCAACTAATTAAAAAATATAATATCTTGTAATTTATTGCTAAGCTAATTCAACAAATGAAATAAAAAAATCTAAAATTTATTGCTCTTTATAGTTAATACTTCCAACTTTTTGTCTTATGGGAGGCTTAGAGTAATACATTGGTGATTAGGTAAATTGAATTTTTTCAACCATTTTAAAAGTTTTCTAATTGAGTGAAAGTTGCAAATCTCAAAACTGATAACTCAAAAACATTTTCGTAATAATTTTATTATTGAATAAAAATTAAGGTTTGGCTTATTACATGCTTATTTACTTGTTAAATATATTTTTGAATTTACACTTAGCTTAGAAATAGAAATAACCAAACATACTTTAAATTGCTGGAGACTAATGTGATACTTAGCATAAATGTTAATAGGGTGAGTGAGCAATAAGTAACGAAACAAGATATTCATATTTATTGATTAAATTTTCTGAAATTTAGACAATATTTTTCTGATTTCTTCATTGAATCTGGGTTTAGGTTCCCTTGAAATAATTAAAATATCAGCTTATGCAAAAAAACCTACTTATATAAAGTTGTTCCTATCTGATGCACTCATCAAAAGGGTCGAATTATTGTGTTATTAAACGAATTTCAATTTTTGATAATTGCATTAATTAACTTTTTGAAGTGTTGATAACTTACATTCTAGAACTGAATTAACTAGTTTCCTTGAATGTTAAATTTAGTAAATAAATGAATAGTACAAAATTTCTTCATAATAGAATATAATTTCACATGGTGTTTGGCCATCTCTAATATATTGTACACAAGTATTTTGACAGTTTTACAGTAATTCGTAAAGCTTGAAATCTTAGAAGAAATGTCTATCTCAAGGTCCTATTCATGGACCTCTGTTGTTTTTAATATACATTATTGACATGAGTTACTATTTTGATCATTGGCAGGCAGTATTGAACTGATTCTAACAGTGCATCACATATACCAGTTGGCCAAAGATAGTACCGTGAATTTTGTAAATGAAAAAAGCACACAATTAATTACTGTCAACAAAAAAATCTGCTTGTAAAATTCAATGAAGTCAAAGCATTGATCAAGTGCATTCCAAAACAATATCTTGGGCTACAAAATAGTGCAAATGAGTTCAGGTTTCCCTCAAGAATAAGCAAAAGTAATTAAATCTCAGTTCAATTTAAAAAGCTCAAATAAAAAATGTAGCTTATATATTTTATGTATTACCAGTTGTTGGCTATGTTTTCCAGTTATGACACAATGCAGAAAAATCCTGCAATGCTTAAAAATTTACAAAGAATGGTTGTAAACTTGACAATAATATTTAGCCCAATCAAGGAGGAGGAACCAGTAAACATAGGAAATCTTCATGTTAAGCTTGATCACACTATTAAAATTATTAACTGCAATGTATGATTTCAGAAGACAATGCTGACATAAAATGGGTAAATCAAGAAATTAGAAAAGCCATGGCATTTTTCACATAAATAAAATGAACAACAGGTGATAAACCAAATTGTTGGCATTGTTCTAAGTAATTTCAATGTGAAAAAACCTGTTTTAGTTTTATCACTGCAATATATATATATATATATATATATATATATCAATATTTTGCCAATTGGCATAACATTTCAGTGTTAAAGCAATAGAGTGAATTAGCGTTTTTTTCCAATATTCACTCCTAAAAAATTTCAATGTATTAAGATATGCTATTAAAGTGTGAATAACATAGATGACACATAGTCCATTTCTTGATGTGTATTTGTAGATACTGGTATTATTAATTTCAGTGATAATGAATCCTTTGGATATTAAGGATGGTTTTAGAAATTGTCTAAATTTTTTCTTATTTTAACCAGAAAAGACTATTCTCTTAAAAATGTCAATTGAATTTTAGCTAACATAATCCTTTAAAATTTCATTAAATTATATTTTCAATATTGCTTTAATGTTTGTGATTTCTTGGTCACATTTATCTAATATATCACTTATAGAAATGTTCTTCTCAAAATTACCATATAATAACATTAGTACACTAAGCAAGACTTGAGAATCACAGGATTTAACTTAGGGGAATTAAATTTTTGTATTTCAAAGTTATGTAATGTACTTTATAACTTCTTTTGGACTGGTTAATTCACATTTCCTTATTTCATCAGAACAACACATAAATTTCCCACCATAAGTTTTTTCATTTTCTCCTGTCTTGGTAATATTTACTGTTTTCAGTATAATTGGTTCACTTACAATTTGAACTCTTTTACTCATTTTCTATATAGAAGATTAGAAAAAATTAATTTCAATAATTTGTCTTAGGAAGGAAATATATCAAATTTTGCAAGCTAATCAATTTTACAGGCCCTGCATCACTTGCAAACAGCCAAAATGGACAAATAACATGTGAAATATCACACTGAACTATACCATTTGATGCAGCTAGTCCAAATATTAATTTATTATAATCTAAACTATCTGCAAGTTCTTGATTAATTTCAATTATATTTCACAAATTTGCATATTTAGCATATTCCCCCAAGGAAAACTTGTGTACCAATTACCTTATATTGAAGATGTTGCAAATCAGAATTATAAGTGTTTTTAAATGTGTTATCAAATTTCATACCTTTAATAATATCACTGCCATCAGTAATTCTATTTAATTCAATGTTATTCCAAAATAGATCAGTTGTGTCAAAATATATATTATTTAAGGAAACATATGTTTCTTCTATTTTTAAATTGTGTACAGACAATACACCAAATTTACTAATTTGAACATAAACATCCTTTGATTTTTCACAAACTACTGCAAATCATATTGTTTTTGCAGTCCATCCTTCTTTTGGTAAAGTAAGTAAAGTCAAGTTGCTAGACAAAATTTCAGCAATTCTAAAGATATATTTAACTCTAAACTGTACAAAGGTATTATATTATTATAAAATGTAACATATTATAACAATTTTATGATAAGATACAAATTCCTGAAAGTGAAATGTAGCTATGAGCACCTCTAACATAAATATAAACATTTACTATTGAAATTTTGTCAGAACATTTATCACCATAGTTAGGAAAATCTAAAGATTGTTCATTGGCTTTCAGTTTTAAAAAATTTATTTTATAAGCAGCCCCAGTAGTTTCCAAAGTTTTTATCAAACCAAATTGTAATTAGTAGGACTGATATGTATTTGCATAAATGTAGGGTCATTTATATGTAGGGAATATAAGAAGTTAATGCAGTCAGGTTGCACTCTTCTCTTATTTATTGGTTTAACTATTCATAACAGGGGCAATCAATGCAGTAAACTACTTAAGAACACACCACACATTGAGAACATTTCATTGCACTGAGAGGTTTGGTGAGTCTCAGTTTGATTTCCACCAACTGGAAATTGTTACCAAATAGCTCTTGTCATATCTTGTTGCATGGCACCACTTCAAACCTTGGCTCTGTGAACAGCTGATGATCTAAAGAAGAATTAATTAGCCTTAGTTAATACAATTAATTAGATAGGATCACAGTATAATGGAAATGTGCCTACAAACCTAAAATGATATACTTAGCAATGGTATTGCCTTGCTTAATTCAATGTCTAGAGACTGGTGCAGATTCTACACTATCACCTACTTGATAAGAATGTGTAACTTCAGGTATTCCACTATTATTGAATCCCATTTATATAAGGAGAAAAGAAAATCATTCTTCCAGGGGCTGTCCTATCTCTTAAGTAAGAGTGAAATTAATTTCATGACTAGAAAATAATTCTTAATATATTCTTCATTTTATATCTGTCACACTTTCTTTTGAAACGATCATTAAGCATTGTGAAATAATCTCTTCCCTTACATCTTTTTATATAAAGCAAATACAATAGTATCTGCATAATATGCTAGAACTTTCTTGATACTGCAAACTGTTGTATACTATATTGACCTTAACATCTTTAAATATTGAGAAAATACTTTGAAATGGAGGTAGGCCAAAACTATCAAAGTACTCCAGTTTAGCAGTGTCAAACTCCCTAAAGTAGTAGAATGATATCCAATGTCTGCCAGTATTTAAGGAATGATCTAAATTACAAATATAAAATCCAATACCTAGATTTTTTAAATAATTTCTAGAAAGATCAATTTAAAGGTTTTAATATTTTTCATAAATTGTAAAATATCATAACTTGATTGAGGATTACTGAAATGTAAACTTACTACTTTTTTTACATTCATAAAATTTCCTTTAGTTTTATTTAATTGCATTCCCTTTCCCTTAGGTGGATTAAATTGCATACCTTTTCCTGGGATTGCTTGTTATAAATCTATTTCAAAAACCTTATTAATGGGATTTCTTCCTAAGGCTCCCATTACACCAGTAACTAATGCTGCTACTGCACACTTTCAAATTATTGGAGCATCTGCCATAAGTATAGGGGCCAAAGCACCAACACTTTTTTTCATTGTATTAAGTTGTGCTGTAGAAATTTGAATGTATTTATTTTCTTAGCTTTTTCTAATTGGTTTATTTGTCTTTCTGTTAAAAGAATTAGAAGGAAAGTTCCTTGTCTAGTATTACTAACCCTTAAAGTTATAGGATTTGAATTTTAATTATTATTTTTCAATTTATTTAATTGACCATTAGTTAAGTTTAAGATATATGTTTTATATTCTGTCATTTGTATATAAGTAAAAGTGAAATTAATTTTAGAACAGAGAACTTTGCTTCTTCTTAAGAAAATAAAATTTTCCACCTGTAATACAATTACATCAGAGAACAAAATTCTCCTTCTTATTAAGAAAATATATTTTTCCTAAATTAATTTCCCTAGGATGTTGAAGCAGTTTAGTTTGATTTTGTATTCAGAGATATATCTTGTTCATACATAATCAATGCATAGAATTTAAATGCATCTGCAGGAGCACCTTGTAAGGTATATCTAAATCTAATTTCATTGATAACAATTCAAGATGTATCTTTTTGTTTTGATAAATCAAATACAATTATTCCATATTTCACCTGAAAATCAGAAAGCTTAATAAATGTACTTGTACAAATTTAGTATAAAGTATTAGAAACTCACTCATTGGATGAATCTTTACTTGTAGATAGAAATTCTCATTTCCTAATTCTAACTGACATAAAGAAATTACAGTAAAATTGAAGATATCAAAGTCAAGTTCATTCTTACTTTGATCAATAATTATATCTTCAGTGATGGTATAGATGAAAACATGTCCAGGTTTTTGTATTAAATACTTATTCTAAATATGCCTGATTCTATATTTATAATATTAGATTCCTCTAATATGTTTCATATATAAACCCATTTATTTTTTATAAAGCTATTCAAATATGTCTTTCTTCTACTAGGATTAAATGCTATTTGTGGGACAAAGAGTTGCAATTGTGTGACAACTAGTTTTCAATTTCCAGTTAGGTTAAATCTTACATTGTAATCTTTTGCCAGCAGGTAGGATTCTATGTTTTAGATGTCTGAAAAATCAACTTTACTGAGATAAATAATTGCATTAACTTCATTTCCATCTTTAAGATGTTCTACTTTATCATCATTGCTATTGTAGAAAAACTTATTTTGTGCAGCATTTAAATAAACTTCTGAATACTCAAGAATGTTGTGTAAATTTTTGAAAAATTTGTAAGATTTGTAGTAGGAGTATTACTATATTCCACAAATACTCTTTTAAAAAGTTAATAAACATCACCACTAATTGTTACATTATCTGCTGCTACAAATCCTGTACTATCAAGTTTAACTATTTTAAATTTCACATGTAAGCATTAAGCCAATATAAGGTATTATATCTGTAGAATTATCAACTATAAACTAATAATTATTTTTACTTTGAATATTACCAGCAGGAATAATAATTGGAATTTGGAGATCAAATATAATGTATTCATTTCTTTCTAGAATTGTTGGATTTCTGAAGTCATTCATTTCAATTATGTAAGAAGGATTGAAATTAATTTCACAACAGAGAAACTTTTGGTCCTGTAGAGGTCTTGTAGAGTGGGAGAACAAAGTTCTCCTTCTCCTTAGGAAAATCATTTTTCACAAAAAAATTCCTTTCCTTTAAGAATGTATGAAATTAATTTCATGACAAAGAACCTCTTAGTCCATAGAGGGGGAGAACAAAGTTGTCCTTTTTGTTAAAAAGTCATTTTTTACTAATATTAATTCCTTTCCTTTAAAAATGAGTGGAATTAAATTCACAGTAATTTTAAAAATAACATTCTTATATTGTCAAACTTCCAGGGCTCATTCTTGGAAAACTTTTTTAATAACATTTGTATCTCCTTTCTGAGCTGGAATCAATAGGTATATTAGTTACTTTTGGTGTTTTGTTATTGTTGGTTGCCTGTGGTTTATTGAAATTAGATTCTCTTAAGGGAAAAATTATTTCCTTTAAGGGAAGAGCATTCTCTCTCTGGAATTTCAATCATAAGTACTATATAAGGAAAAAGAAATTCATTTTGTAATTTATTGAAAAATTTCTTAAGATCTTCTTTAGTAATAGCTTTCAATCTTACTACTTTGTCAATTAACTGAACAATTTCATTATAAATTTGAGCACTGTCATTTCCGTTATTCTTAGAAGAAGTAAGTAATTCAAAGTGATACATTAATTTTGAAGGATCATTTTAGTCATCTGCAAATCAGCTTTGCATGTGTGGGCTAAGTCTGCTCTCATCTGTGTGTTCTGATAAAAGAAANTTTCACATGTAAGCATTAAGCCAATATAAGGTATTATATCTGTAGAATTATCAACTATAAACTAATAATTATTTTTACTTTGAATATTACCAGCAGGAATAATAATTGGAATTTGGAGATCAAATATAATGTATTCATTTCTTTCTAGAATTGTTGGATTTCTGAAGTCATTCATTTCAATTATGTAAGAAGGATTGAAATTAATTTCATAACAGAGAAACTTTTGGGGAGAACAAAGTCTTGTAGAGTGGGAGAACAAAGTTCTCCTTCTCCTTAGGAAAATCATTTTTCACAAAAAAATTCCTTTCCTTTAAGAATGTATGAAATTAATTTCATGACAAAGAACCTCTTAGTCCATAGAGGGGGAGAACAAAGTTGTCCTTTTTGTTAAAAAGTCATTTTTTACTAATATTAATTCCTTTCCTTTAAAAATGAGTGGAATTAAATTCACAGTAATTTTAAAAATAACATTCTTATATTGTCAAACTTCCAGGGCTCATTCTTGGAAAACTTTTTTAATAACATTTGTATCTCCTTTCTGAGCTGGAATCAATAGGTATATTAGTTACTTTTGGTGTTTTGTTATTGTTGGTTGCCTGTGGTTTATTGAAATTAGATTCTCTTAAGGGAAAAATTATTTCCTTTAAGGGAAGAGCATTCTCTCTCTGGAATTTCAATCATAAGTACTATATAAGGAAAAAGAAATTCATTTTGTAATTTATTGAAAAATTTCTTAAGATCTTCTTTAGTAATAGCTTTCAATCTTACTACTTTGTCAATTAACTGAACAATTTCATTATAAATTTGAGCACTGTCATTTCCATTATTCATAGAAGAAGTAAGTAATTCAAAGTGATACATTAATTTTGAAGGATCATTTTAGTCATCTGCAAATCAGCTTTGCATGTGTGGGCTAAGTCTGCTCTCATCTGTGTGTTCTGATAAAAGAAAAAAAAACCTTTCATAAACTGCGTGTGTTCGCTACATCTTTGTAGAAAAAGCTGATGTTATCCACTACTTCTTGTTCTGATATCTCGCTCAGATCATTCTTTCCAATGCGCATCATAGTGATGATCTCCACTCTTTTCGTTACATCATAGTAGCAATACTTTTGTTCCCACATATCGGTCCATACAATATTGTTAACTCCTGAAAATAGCATGACTGCCTGTGGCTGGCTTTTCTCTATTTCATCTCGTAATTCTTGGAGTTGAATGTGTATTGCTCTTCCTCTTGTATATAATTGATCTGGGGTGATGTTTCCTTCGATATAAATGCGTTCCTTATTGTCATTGTCTAGCAATATCTTTTTCATTCTCTTGTAATCTTCCCTTTCTGCCATTTCTACAGCTTTGCATTGTGAATTCACATATGATTTGTATTCGTGTAGAAATGCTTTCACTGGTTTTACCTCCTTCAGGAGTCTCCATCTAGGCAGTACCATGGGTATTGCAATCGTTTTTGGCAGCGTACATAGTAAGATCCTTGTATCAATGAGTCTCTCAATTTCATCATAAGTGCCCATTGTGTTAGATGCTGTTGCTAAGCCAATGGTGGTGGTGTAGTTCATTTTTGCTTCTGGGATTGTCTCCCAAAATGATTGTGTGAGTCCCCGTTTGCTTAATTTCATTCGTATGTGTTCTTGTATATCAATTTTTGATGTGATGCATTCAACGTCAACTGCAATCTGATTGAATGGCTTCAACAGTTCTTCTAGTTCTGTGCTTATGAATGCTTCTGTGAACATTAATTTCATTGTTGCAACCGTTTGTTGTTCTCTTATTTTCTAATAGTTTCTTTCTGCTATCTCTTTCTTCTCCTTTGTTACTTTTATTTCTACCAGGAATCACTCATCATCAGCATCAATCCATTCGATTGTGCTATCTTGGCTTGTGTCTCCCCACTTTTCAATATTTATTCTATCAATCATTGTCTGTGTTTTTGGGGATAGTAACAACTGCAATGACGTTAGTAATAGTTCCTCCTTAGTGATTTCCTGTTGTGTTTTTGTCACCATTTCACATATCTCTACTGGTGTTGTTATTCCACCTTTCTTTAGCATTTTGGCTCTTTTGATTATTTTCATAAATGTGCATTGAGGGCTGTCTCTGGCATGACGTCGCATGTTCTCGTCTATTATTTGTTGCACATTTTTCTGTTTCACTAGTTGTATTTTTCCTCGGTGTTGACTAATCTGCATTTGATTATCTTCTTCGTGGTTATCCATGGTTGATTCTGCAGCTGTTTTAGTCGTGTCTCCAATGTTGCACCCACATATACTTCTGCATGGGTTCTTCGAAATATCTGTATCTCACTTGGGCATATCCCTGTAAGGTTTGCTAGTTCTACTATCGACATTCTCCCCACCTGGTGGTGCTTTGTTATTAATCTACTTAACAGTTTTTCCATCATCTGCATTGGTTTCTCATTTTTGTTTGGGGATTCAATTTTTTCGACATGTCCTTTCAATATCCAGTTTTTTGTCTGGGTGTTCATTGGGGAAAACGCGATTTCAAACTTTTTAGCCTTTGTGAGCTTTATTCTTTGGTTCCTTGTTATGGGTAACCTGAGATCCTTCTCTTCTGTGAGCAATATTGCTAGCAACCATGTGGATGTCCTATATCTAATTTCTGGCACATTCTTTTCTTCTAGTATAAGGTTACGAAAACCTTTTTTGTGTTTAACTCATATGCTCGATTTATTTCTGCCAATACCATCTCTACTGTTTTGTGGTATTTGCGCGCTGGTGCCTCTATTTTGATTTCAGGCCACGATTCATCTATTTTCTTCTGCAACTTCATGTTTGCCCAAACGTTCTGAATTTCTTGCAAATGCTCCTGGCATTGCGTAATGCTACACTTGATAAATAATGTCATGGCTTTCTCTGATCCTTCATTTCATTGTAGCATTTCCACCATTTTTGTTTGTTGGAACAGATCTATTGCTATACTGTTATCTATCATGATCCCATATATCTGCGCCCAATAATCAATTTGTAAGTCGAAGTGAATTAGTTCGAAGATTGTGAACTCTTTCTTCTCCCATGGGAAGAAGTTTTCTGTTCGTAGTACCATATCTTTTAGATATTTTGGCAATTCCTCCAGGTTTTCTCTCATTACTATGACAACTATTCTTATCTGTTGTACTCTCGCCATTTGTACTGTTTGACCAATCTGTTTTTGTAAGTTTTTGTTGTATTCCTTCTCTCTTAACACGTGTATAATTGTTAAGTTTTCTTTGTCTAGATTTATCTCTGGAATCTTTGCTATCTGTTCATTGTATGCCATGAGTGCTTGTGCTGTTTCCAGTGTAAAATCCTCATTGAACATTATGTGAATTGTGCTGCTCATATATGGCCTATTGATTGTTTCATTTAACTCCTGTGGATAACTGATCAATATGTTAACTTTTGGCTGATTGTCTGCGTCTAGTAGAATTGGCAGATTGCTTCCTTCCATTTTGGTGGTTTTCCTGATTAATGTTTTAGTTTCTGGAGATAACTTTTCAAACACATTATGCCGCATTTTTGTGGTTGCCATGAAATAAGGGTGCAACATTTCCCCGTTGATTTTGGACATCTGCTTTTCTCGCTCTCTAGATCTTACTGTACACTCTGATGTTGTTTCTGAGGAGGCGTCTATTTGCCTCATCCATAAAGGTAGTCTGCTGGTGCTCGGTTTGCAGTCCATGGGCTGTGAACCTGTGCCACTGGTGTCAACTGAGTTGCCCTTGANTGCCATCTATTTCCGCCAATCCTCATTGTTGTTACTCTTATTAATTTTATAAGAGTTCTGTTTAATCTTTCCACTGAACCATTCACCTGCAGGTGGTATGCTGTAGTTCTTTCACTAACTATCTCTAGCATCTTTGCCATTTCCTGAAATAAGCCACTCTCTAATTGTGGTCCCTTATCTGATATGATCGTTTGC
Organism: Hofstenia miamia; assembly: GCA_900660155.1. Lineage (NCBI taxonomy): Eukaryota > Metazoa > Xenacoelomorpha > Acoela > Hofsteniidae > Hofstenia > Hofstenia miamia. The sequence goes on from CABFPE010000046.1 coordinate 994,326, forward strand.
ATTGGCCTGAATCGCAATATCCACTCCTTCATTAATATTTCCACTGTGGTTTCTGCAGTTGTGTTCTTCCTTGGGACCATCCTTGCGTATTTCGTGAAGTTATCCACCATTACTAGTAGGAATTGATACCCCTCATTATCTTTTGATAGTTGTTCCAGGTTGATGTGAACTATTTTGTTTGGTTGTGTGGCGATTATTTTTTCCAGCGGTGCTCTCTGTGTTGGAAATCTTTGATTATTATGTAACAAACATGTAGTGCATTTGTTAATGATGTCTTCGATTACTTTTCTTACTGCTGTTGTTATGAATCGCCCATTAAACGTTTTCTCTGGTTGCTTTATCCCTAGGTGACCTTTTTCATGTATTCACTGTATAAGATCTCTTTTGAAATACTCCGGTATCGCAATGCGATTGTTTTGTCCTTCGACGTACAGTAAGCCATTTTGGTTTGTTTTCCACTTGTAGTGTTCAAAGTAGCTTGCTGTAAGTTTTGATAGGGTCACCTGGGGTTCTTTCAGTTTCCTTATTATTTCATTGAGGATTACATTGTCCTGTTGTTTCTCTATGATCTCCTTTTCAGAGATTTCCTCTTTTATTATGATTGGTAGTACTGTTTGACCTTTCTTGTCTACGTTGATCTCTGGTAGCTCGTCATATTGGTTGTGTGGTAGGAACTGGAATTGTTGCTTTTCTCCATCTATTTTTTTTGCATCTCTTCAGTACTCTGGTAGTGACGTCCAAAAGTCTGCGTTGCTGTGTAAGGTGTCCTTCCGATGCTCTATTGTGAATGTAAATTCATTAAGATATTCTATCCATCGGGATATGATGCCTGATTTATCTCCCAAGAATTTTTTTAGCCATGTGAGGCCGCTGTTGTCAGTGCGTACTCAGAATTCTTTTCTAATCAAAAAGTGTCTGAACTTTCTGATACTCTCAACTAGGGCTAGCATTTCCACTTTGGTGGAGCCATAGCTCTCCTCCCTTGCCCGTAGTTTACAGCTAAAAGATTGTATCAGTACCTCCTTCCCCTTTTTCATTTGTCCTAGCATTGCTCCTATGGCAACCTTGCTTGCATCACAGTCTAGTATGAATTGTTCATTATAATCCGGTGTGTTGAGTGATGGCAGTTTTGCTAGTTCCTCCTTGATGTTATCCAGTTCCTCCTGTTCCTGCCATGTCCATATGAATGGTACTGATTTCCTCATGAGTTTTGTCATTTTCACGGTTTTCCCTGCGATATTGGGGATGAATGTGCCGTAATAATTAAAGAAACCCATTATTCTTTGGATGTCTTTCTTATTATTTGGTTTCTCTATTTTCCGTATCATCTCTCTTGCATTGTCTTTCATTGATATCCTCCCTTTTTCTATCGTTCTTCCTAGGAAGATGATTTTCTCCTTCAAGATCTCGCATTTGTTGTCGTTTATTCGGAGTCTGGCTTTTCCTAGAATTGTCAATGTTCTGTCCAGTTTCTCTATATGCTCTTGTACCATATCACTTGTCACGATTATGTCATCTATGTATGCATTGATACCATCCTCCATTCTATGTGTCTTATTTTTCAGAACTTTTGTTATATATCTTTGGAATGTTGCCGGCACATTGCATAATCCGAATGCCATGTAGATCCACTCATACAGCCCATATGGTGTTATGAATGCTGTTTTCTTGATATCATCTTCCTCCATTCGCACTTGCCAGTAGGCCTTGCACAAGTCTAATGTTGTGAAATATTTGTGCTTACTTGCTTTGTACAACATGTCCTCTAGGAATNGTGGAGTACTTTGCACTTCCACTTGTAAGTCCTCTAATCGACCATACAAGTTGTTGGCTCCATCTTTGTCTTCGAATGCTTTCCAGATCAATGTGATGTTCAATTTCACGTATTTCCTGAATATCCTAATGTGTGACTTNTCATACAGCCCATATGGTGTTATGAATGCTGTTTTCTTGATATCATCTTCCTCCATTCGCACTTGCCAGTAGGCCTTGCACAAGTCTAATGTTGTGAAATATTTGTGCTTACTTGCTTTGTACAACATGTCCTCTAGGAATCTTTTTTCATTACTTTGTTTAGCTTTTGAAAGTCTATACATAGCCGGTATTTCTCTCCTTGTTTTACGAACACCATTGGTGCTGTGTAGGGGCTCCCGCTTTGTTGTATGATTTTATTGTCTATCAAATCTTCGAGTATGTGATTGTATTCGTCTTTCATTTGTTTGGGCACTCTTCTACAGGGGAGATTTATTGGCTTGTCTGTGGTTGTTACTATTTTGTGTTTCTCCCCTATTGCCTGCCCCACACTTATTTCTCCGTAATTGAATATCCATTTATGTTTTTCTAGCATCTCTCTTAATTGTTGCATCTTGTTTTCATTCAGCTGCTGGTAGTTCTCACTCTCGATATCTGGGATTTTGTATTCATCATCAATTGCTTTTGTCCCAATGCCCTTGAATCAGCCCCTGGGAGTACTCGCGACTTGGATGGTGTTTGTCCACTCCCCTTTGAGTCGGCCATGTGGAGTACTTTGCACTTCCACTTGTAAGTCCTCTAATCGACCATACAAGTTGTTGGCTCCATCTTTGTCTTCGAATGCTTTCCAGATCAATGTGATGTTCAATTTCACGTATTTCCTGAATATCCTAATGTGTGACTTCTTTAGGTTCACATTCTGGTTTGTTGGGTTGAGAATTGGAATTTTTCCCTTCCCACTCTTTACTGCACATATGCTTGACAGCATTGACACCCTTCTTGTGTTTATTCCCTTGTGTTTGTAGATCATCACATCAGCTGTAATTGCCTCTTCTGTTCTGATTTCGTACATCTTCCATTGATGCGGCTGCAAGTGTATGTCTTCTTGTAATTTGAACGTGATCATTTTGTCTCTGCCCTGTTCTTCTTTGATCTCAATCTCTTCCTCTTTGACTTTGATAGTTCTATCTGCATAGTTGATAACGCACTTGTTTTTTATGAGGAAGTCATCTCCTAATATTATTTCATATGGTAGCATGTTATTGTGCATATCCACTACTACCAGTGCTTGCTCAAACGTGGTGTTTGCCACTCTTAGCTGCACTGCTTCCAATATTCCGTTCATATCAATATCTTTGCCAGATGCATTTATGAGTCTTTTGTTGCACTTGGTGAGATCCTCTCTTGTAAAACCTAGCTTTGTTGCACAGTCATCCATAATTATCGAAGTTGCCGCTCCTGTATCAATGGTTGCTTTTATCATTATTCTGTTAACAGATATTGTCATTGTATTCACTGTGTCCATGTTTGCCATAATCATTATTGCTGCGTGGTTTTTAAGAGTTGGCGCTCCATCTAGTTTTCCAATTCTTCTTCAGTTTGGGGTTCTTCGTTTGTTTCTCCCTCTGATTCTATTAAGTCTTCATCTTCAAAATATCCTTGCGCTTCTCCAATCATGTTTATTTGTTTGTGGCACTCATCTCTTTTGTGTCCTTTCTTTCCACAATTATAACATTTCACATCTTTTTCACAAAACTTCTTCGTTTTTCCGTCTCTGGTTTTTATCCTAATCATTTTTTCTTGTTTATCTGTTTCGTATGTTTTCATTATGTTCTTTGGTTTAGTGTTGCTTCTCCACATTGGCATTTCTCTTTGCCATGCTGCCTTTTCATTTATCCTCCCCTTGTTCTCAATCACAGCTTGCATGTCCACTGCCTTTCTAATCATCTTCTCTAACTTGTCGGTTTTATATGTTTCGATGTCCCTTCTTCTTTTCACAGTTGTGTGGTTATTGCCTTTGTGATCTCATCTATGAATTTCTTTTTCTCCAAATCATTCTCATCATCTGATGAGTGTAACCAACCTTTTGACCTGTTGTATGTAATTGCAGATGTCGTCTGTCTTCTTCATTTTCATTCCATTTAAAATTATCCTATATTGATTTTTGAAACTTTCATTTCTGTAGTATTCTATGAAGTCACCAATTAGTAGTTCATAGTCTGTTTTTGTTTCCGGATCTAGCAGCAGGTAATGCTGTGCTGCTGCTCCCATCAAGTATAGGGGGAATCTTGCCACTGCTGAGTGTTGGCTCACTTTTCTTTCTGCCATGATTAGCTTGAACATCTGGAGGCATTCTCTGAAGGTTGGGTTGTAACCATCTACTCTGCCATTAAATTTTGGTAGTGTGGCTTTGCAAGGGATCATGTTGTTTCCCACTTCTTGGTTCAGTATTGAGTTACTGTATTTAGGTTTTATGTGTTTTGTTGTCCCTTCTTCTTCTCGCAGTTGTGTGGTTATTGCCTTTGTGATCTTGTCTATGAATTTCTTTTTCTCCACCTCATTCTCATCGTCTGATGAATCTTCTTCTGATAGGTGATCATTAAGTGGTGAAGCTTGTAGTTTGAGTTCTTTTCCGCCTACGAACTGAAAGTTTTGGGACTGTATTTTGTCTTGTCGTTCCTCTTTGTTCAGTTGCAATAGCCTCAGTTTGTCTTTTAGTTGAGCTATTTCTTCTTGCCTCAAGTCTTTTTCTCCTATTAGTCATTTGTTTGGTACTTCCAGCATGTCCTGTTGTAATTGTGCTGGCTGTTCACTCTTGTTCATTTTGAGTCGGATTATTTTGCTCCTCAATTGCGTTATCTCTGAAGCTTGTACATCATTGTCTTGTATTATTTGTTGGTTTGTTCTCTCTAATACCTTATTCTTTTCTTGCAAGAGCTGATTCTGCTCTAGAAATCTACTGTTTGATTCTGTTAGTTGCTTTGTGAGTGCCTTGATCTCATTTTGGAATGGTTTGCTTTGTTTAATTAGTCTTGTATCCATGTCAAGTTGGATATTTCTAATTGTTTCCACACTTGCTAGCTTGATGTCTTCTATCCTTTTCATTAGTAAACCTATTTCTTCTCACAGGAGTTTTTTGGTTTTGTTATTTTTTTTAGAATTTCCATAATCTCTGGGGTTCCTGGTTTGGAAGAGGATTCCTGTCTTATTGACTCTGGGGTTTGGGTTGCTTTGGAATTCCTTGGGTATGATGACGATTGCGTCATCATGGGGGTATTAGTTTTTGGTATCAGTTTCTTTGTGCTTCCTCTCTTGTTACTTTTGTTGTTTGTCATTGTTTCTTGATGTTGTAGTGGCTTTCCAGTTTGGTTACAATCCAAGAGTCCAGTTTGCACATGTTAGGGTTAAGAGTTTCTGTCTTTGCTGACTTTGTATTTTCATTAGCTGCTCTGTTGCTTCCTTTTTCCCTTTCCTTTGAGTTTGTCTCAGAGTTTTGAAAGAGTGTCACTGTGTCTTTCTTCTCCATTGACTTTGTTCTTAGTTGTCATGGTCGCCATGTAACATCCTCCACCAGGCTTATTTGTACAGTGTCTTGTTGTTAATAACTATCACTCATAAATGGCGGGTGAGGATTTACCAATGTAGTAAACCGCCAGACATTTCTTCTCTGTTTAACTGGTTAGGTTAATTGAGTATTAATCATCCTTGTTTAGGTGATGAAGCTGTGTGACGTTCCCTTATTGACTCATCTGTGGGCTACTGCCCGAAGCCAATCTCCACAACACAGTTCTCCTCCTTCATGAATGATTGACAAAGTCCACTACACCATCTCAGCTCAATTGGAATTAATTATGTGTACCCTACATTAGCTCAGTGTGCGCACTCACGTCAAGATGTAACTGACTTAAACTCAATTTTGTAAAGTGTTTGTTGGATTGAATAAGTAAAGCAACTGGGCGTTGACACTAACTGCAGCTATCTAATATTAAAGTAGCCATTACTGTAAAATTACTGGCTTTAGAAATTAATTAACGTGTTGCAGTTTCCTATACTTACATTTAATAACAATACATGTAAAGTCATTTATTCTGTCGATTATAGTCAAGTCTCCTACTATTAGTAATAGATAAATATCCCTAGGGTTTGACTTCCAGCCATTTCAAGCGTCTATTAAAA
>CABFPE010000046.1:1009045-1030694 GCA_900660155.1 Hofstenia miamia
TTTACATTCCAATTTGTTGGGTTGAGAATTGGAATCTTACCCTTTCCATTCTTTACTGCACATATACTTGACGGCATTGACACTCTTTTTGTATTTATCCCTTTGTTCTCATAGATCATCACATCAGCTGTGATTGCTTCCTCTGTTTCGATCTCGTACATTTTCCATTGGTGCGGCTGCAGATGTATGTCTTCCTGTAATTCAAACGTGATTTTTCTCTCTCTGCCCTGTTCTTCTTCAATCTCAATCTCTTCCTCTTTAACTTTGATTGTTCTATCCGCATAATTGATAACACATTTGTTTTTTATGAGGAAGTCATCTCCCAAAATAATCTCATATGGTAGCATATTATTGTGTGTATCCACCACCACCAGTGATTGCTCAAACGTAGTGTTCGCCACTCTTAGTTGCACCGCTTCCAATATTCCTTTGGTATCAATATATTCGCCAGATGCGTTGATAAGCCTTTTGTTACACTTAGTGAGATCCTCTCTCAAGAACCCTAACTTTGTTGCACAGTCATCTGTAATTATCGAGGTTGCCGCTCCCGTATCAATGGTTGCTTTTATCATTATCCCATTAACCGATATTGTCATTGTGTTTACCGTATCCATGTTCACCATAATCATCACTGCTGCGCGGTTTTTAGGAGTTGGTGCTCCACTTAGTTTTCTGATTCCTCTGCAGTTTGGGGTTCCTCTTTGTTTCTCCCTCTGATTCTATCAAATCTTCTTCTTCAAAGTATCCTTGTTCTTCTCCAATCATGTGTACTTTGGCCATCTGTGTATCTTTGACGTCATTGGAACATATTCTCTTTTTTTATAATATTTGTTGGCAAACACATTTGTTTGTAGTCTATTGTTTAAATGTAGCCAATTTTTTATTCATATTACATAAATAATTGGCTGTGTATATTGGTGGGGGTGTATCTCTGACATCATTGGAACATATTCTCTTTTGTTGTAATATTTGTTGGCTAATACATTTGTTTGCAGTCTATTGTTTAAAATGTAACCAATTTTTTTATACATATTACATTACATGGAAATTGCTGGTGGTGTTGTAGTGACATCATGGTGTGTTTACTGATTAAACAACTCAATCTATATATTCAGCCCAAATTGTCATTACTTTTATTCAATGCAAATTCATTTTTCTTATAACAATGTCTGTTGAAACATTAGCACCTGGTTCACTTGGCAATTTGTTTGATGAGTTATGTACAACACCACCACCAGCTTCCAACTATAATCTGCTAACACAAGAGATGATGGCCCTTCCTCCTGCATCTGTAAGAGAAAAAAAAGACTCAACACAAGTGAGGACGTCCTGTAGTCAATATTAATGAAATTGTCTTCCCAATCTCCAACACTATTGAAGATGACAATGTTATACAATGCTTAAATGATGTCAATTCCCAGACATCACAATGTATTTTTTTCAAGCATGAGTCCTGCTAGTGAAATTCCAAAAAAACTTTGGCTAACAATCAAAGACACTGTTCAGTTGAACACAAGATATGGTGTTGCAGCAAAGATTAGACTCAATAAGGGTGTTTACTATTTTCTGCCTAAATGCTACATTAGTGCATTGGGTGAAAAATACAAGGTTTTGATCAATAAAAAACTTTTCCACAATAATGCAATGGGGATTGGGAACAGTGCTATTGCAAAATGTATTGTATTACAGTATAGTAAATAGAAAATGTATAGTTTTGCTTTCACATTTTTTCAACATGTACTAGTTTTATTTTAATTTGTTTGATAAATTATTACATTTCATAAACATTAGTTTAAATATATAAAATGTAAACTCCTACATTTTCTTTGTAAATAGGTAAAAATCTATGGTATTCTCTAAACTGATAAATGTCAATGTTTTACCCAGCTAATAATTTGACATGCAATTTACATTCAATTTTAGCAAGAGGGGGAGGTGATTGAAAATAATATACTAGCTGGTTTTAGAAATTAATAATAGGACCTTTTAATTATTATACAATGAGAGAATGTAGAAATTATTTGTGTGTGTTTCATTAATGGTGTGATTTGTTTTTGCCTTTTTGTACAATATTAATTGCTTTTGGTATATTTATTTTTCCTTTTTGTCTTCAGTTTTTTGCATTTGAAATATTGATTTTTCCTTCTTGTGTTTAGTTTTTGCCCTTGGTATATTTTTGTTTCATTCTTGTGGTTATTTTTTGCCTTTGGTATATTTATTTTTCCTTCTTGTGTTTAGTTTTTGCCTTTGGTATATTTATTACATCTGCTACCAGGCATTTATTTATTCTTTTAAATATTACTTCTTGTTAAAAGTGGGTAGGGATGTACTGATCTGTGATTGTTTCAACATAAGATAGATTGTTATTAATTTGTATTAACCCCAACTAATCTGATACTATTTAGGTATGACGTCATTGCAACTTTCTTCCATGATTCACTTGTCTTCCACTGTGGCCTCTGGCAAACTCCAATCTCTGAATCATTTCACACTTTTATGCCTTCATTGTTGATTGAGTGGTTCCAAGTCTCAGCTCACCAAAGTAACTTATGTGTTCCCTATCCTAACTCAGTGCAACCCTCAAGGCTGGATGTAACTGACTTAAACTCAATTTGTAATGTGAAAATTTGTACCTCACAACCTGGCAATGTCACTAGCTGCTTAATAAATATCACTTTAGCCATTACCCAAAAACTATTGGCTTTAATTAATATAGATAATAAAATAGATAACTACTTGCAGCTTCCTAACTTACATTTAGATAACAATACATGCTCAGTCTATTTATCAGTTTATTTATAGGTCACCCATGTAGTCAAGATAATATAATATAGATATAACCTACAATCTGCCAACTAGCCTTATCTCTGAAGTCTATTATTTAATAAATGTAAATGAATGAATCAATAGTCAACTAAATGGAGAAAAACTCCTATTCATATACCTAAAATAAATGCAGGTTCATGGCTTGGATCAAGGACCCTCAAATTGCTCCTGATGTGTGCCCAAGCCACTACTAATACATCTACTGTTTAGCTTGACATTGATTAGTATTAAGCAAACCAAGTTAAATCTGAGAATAAGATTTCTGAAGAATTTACTTCAACAGTTTTTCAAATTGATTTCCACTTTATTTATAGTTTCAATTTCAAAAAGTATCTGTCATTCGAAATTTGAATTTATTGTCTGCCAAAACAGTTAAAAATAGTGGAACCATTATCATCCCCAAATTGTTTGTCAACAAGTACTAATTAGCAATATTGTTTCTTAGATGCATTTTACAAACATAATGATAATAATTAAATTTAAATTGTTTTTAATTCATATTCAATAAATAATAATTTGGTGTTAATTCTGTTAACTGTCTAATCATCTGATCTTCTCTTCTCAGCAGGATTATGCTTTGGATTATGCTACATGCCATGTCTTTGTGTATTGTGGTATTAGGGTAGAAAAATGTAAATACTCTCTTGAGGCTTCTGGTGTTTGCCACTACCTTATAAAAGAAGCTTATGTTGTCCCTGACTTCTTCTTCTGTTATCACATTTGGATCATTCTTGTTTAGTCTCATCATGGTCACTATTTCAACTCATTTTGTGATGTTGTAGAATTGGTATTTCTTATCCCAGAGATCCAGCCTGACCACATTGTTTACTCTAGAGAATAGCATTATTGCTTTTGTTGTTCATTTATCTATTTCATCTCTTAGTTCTTTCAATTGCTCATTTATGGGTTTGCCTTGAGTGTATAGTTGGTAGGGAGTTATCACTCCCTCAACATATACGCATTCCCTGTTGTTGTTGCTGAGCATGATATCATTGGTTCTCTTATAATCCTCCCTATTGATTATTGCTTTAGCTTTTTCTTTGGTGTTGATGTAAGTCTTATATTCATGTAAAAATGTTTTCACAACCTTGACATTTTTGGTATTCTCAATCTCAGAAGTACCATTGGGATAGAGACTGTTTCTGGCAGAGTGTAGATGAGGATTTTCATCATAATCTGCTTTTCTATCTCTGTATAATCTGCCAATGTTGTTGGTGCCATTGCCAGTCTGATCATGGCTGGGTAATTCATTTTACTGTTTTTTAGTGTATCCCAAAAGATCTGCATTAGTCCTCTTCTGCTCATTTTTAACTAAATGTTGTCTACTATTTCTATTTTCAATGTGATGCATTCCATGTCCATGGCTAATTGATTGCAGGGTTTAAGCAGTTCTTCTAATTCTGTTTTGGTGAATGCCTCAGTGAACATGAGTTTCATTGATACAACTGTTTGTTCTTCCGTTATGTACTGATAATTCCTGGAGCAAATCTCCTCTGATTCTTTTTTATTTTTATTTCAACCAAAAATCTCTCTTCATCCGTATCAATCCATTCCATTGTGTACTCTGGTGTGGAGGCTCCTCATTTCTCTATGTTGATTTTGTCAATCTGTTGTTGTGTTGATGTTAGTAGTTTCTCCTCTTCAAGAATTTCCTTCTGTGTTTTTGTTATCATTTCATATACTTCAACAGGTTCTGTAATGCCTCCTCTTTGCATCATTTCAGTGCTTTTAATTATTTTGATGAATGTGTATCACAGGCTCTCTTTTTAGTATCTTCTCATTTCCTGTTCAAGTATCTGTTGTATATTTTTATTCTTCATTAATTGACTATTTCCTTGGTATCTATGATTTTTCTTTCTGGTTGCTAACCAAGGCTCTGTTTGAACCTGTCTCAGCTGCATTTCCAATGTAGCACCTGACATATATTTTCTCCTGGGTTCATCAAATATTGTTATTTCTTCTGGTGCTATTCCTGTTATGTTTGCCATATCCACCATTGACATCCTTCTCATCAGGCTCTTGTTTACTATTATTCTGCTTATTAACTTTTTGATTTCTTGCATCAGTTTTTTTTTAATCTTGTCCAGAGATGTCAGTTTCTTGATGTGTCCCTAGAGTAACTAGTTTTTTGTGTGAGTGTTTATCAGGGACATTGCTATCTCATATTTTTTCATGCTTGTTAATCTGTGTCTCCCTGCTCTTGAAATCAGTAATCATGGCTCTTGCTTCTGCATTGTGAATTGCTAACAGCCATGCAGATGTTCTGAATCTAATCTCCAGGGCATTCTTTTCTTCAAACATCATATTTTTGAAGTCCTTATTTGAGTTCAGCTCATATGCTCTGTTTATCTCTGTTAGTGCTACTTCTATTGCTTTGTGGTATCTTTTGGATGGAGCATCTATATCTATCACAGGCCACACTTAGTTCATTTTCTTTTGCAGTTTCATTTCTCTCCATATCTGTTGTATCCATTTGATGTGCTCCTGTCTCAGTGTGAGGCTGCACTTGATAAATAACATATTGGCTTTTCCACACCCTCTGTATTTGTTGTTAATTCTATCATTTTTATATGCTTGAATAGCTCTATTGCTATGCAGGGATCCACCATGAGTTTGCAGTAAGCTACCCAATAGTCTATTTGTAGGTTGAGATGTATCAACTCTGCTGTCTTGGTTTCTGTTGCTATTTTTTTCCCATAGAAATATGTTTTCCACTCACATTTGTAGATTGCCCAAAAATGCTGGCAGTTCTGCAAGGGTTGTTCTTCCAATGATTACTATCTGTATATCTTGGACTCTTGCCATTCTAAGTGTTTGATCTAGTTGTTTCTCTAAATTCTTGTTGTATTCTTTTTCCATGAGAATGTGAATAAGCTGTTTTGAGTGTGAAGTTTTTGTCAAATATTATGTGCAATGTGCTGCACATATATGGTCTTTCTAATGTCTTGTTCAGTTCTCTCAGGTAGCTTATTATCATATTGACCATTGGGCTCTTTTTTGCATCTTGCATAATGGGTAGCTTGCTGCCCTCTGTTTTCACTACTTTTCTTATGTGGGATTTTGTTTCCAGTGACAGCTTCTCATATGCATTGTTCCTCATTTTTAAAGTTCCCATGAAATAGGGGTGCAAAGTTTCTCCATCTATTTTCAACATTCTTTGTTCATTTTCTTTTGAGCATACAGTTCTATCTGATGTAGTCTCTGAGGGGGCATGTAGTAATCCTTAATGGTTTACTGGTGCTCAGCTCACCATCCAGTGAGTGCAGGTAAGGATTTACTTGCTGTTACTGCTTGACTAGTTTCTTCTGTTAACTTATGTAACCTTGATTTAACTGCTCACTCTTTAGGTGATGAAGCCATGCACTAACCTCCATAATGATCTTCTAGTGGGCATCTGCCTGAAGCAGATCTCCACATCCAGTTTCACCATTCCATCTGATGCTTGAGTGCCACTTCTCAGCTCAATCAAGATAGCTTATGTGTACCCTACATTAGCTCAGTGCTTACTCAAGACATGACACAACTCGACTTAAACTCTATTGTGTGAAAGTGTTGTATCTAGTTGCAACCTGAACTGCTACTAGTTGTTTGTTAAATATTACATGTAGGCATTACCGAAATATATTGGCTTATTTAAATATATTTAGTTCGAACAACTTCCTAACCTACATTTATAATTTACTACATGTACAGTCACTTTATCGGTCGATTATGGGTCATTAATTTAGATCTAAAACAGTAATAAGATAATTCCTAGGGTTCAGTCATCCAACCGTTTTGCTGACAGTTAAGTTATCTAATACATGTAGAGATGAAATGATAGTCGGCTAATCGATAGAAAACCCCTACACCTAACTTATGTGCAGAATCGTTCCCTGTGATGTGCCCAGACCACTACTAAACACTGCTCGATTAGCTCGACATTGTATTAAATAATCAAACCGTAAATGAAAATCAAAATAAGAATTCTGAGTAAAATTCTTTATCAAATTCTTACAATAAGTTTCAATCTATTTATAGTAATTCCAAAAGAAGTACCTGTTGATTCAAATTTAAACTTCTGCCAAGATGGCGGCTATAAAATAATGTAAGCATCGTTTAGTCAAAAGTATTTTTATTGACAGACACAAATATCTCTTTTTTGACACATATTTTATTCTTGGTTGCATTTTACAAATAAATCTGAAATAATGACAATTGATTTAATTCTAATATTTTAATCAACTTCTTTTCGATCTTATTCTCTTCTTGCGACGTTTTGCAGCTTATTTCTGATTTCTTTAGATGATGCTACACGCCCCCCTCAGCTTGCGTTATTTGCAGCACAGCTTGTTCTCCGTGCACTAGAGTATCCGCCTTTCTAATTATCGTTTCCTCCTGCTGATTGGCACACGTTGTTTTCTCAAATTCCGTTTGTTTTGTCATTTTTAGAACTGCCTCTCTTTCTGTTGTTATGACGTTTGCGTATTTCAGGAAGCATGCTTCTCGGATATCTTCTGCTATTGGTGTTATCTCTCTTAACTCATTTATTTTCTGTGAGAAGATGTCATAGTATTTGTGATATAATTGTATTCCCTTAATGCTGATCATGAGTGTCATTTGTGTGTCAGCTCTGCTCATGTGTGCTAAATCTTCTCTGATTTGGTTGTCGGGATAGAAGAATGTAAAGACTTTCCTTAAACTTCGAGTATTTGCCACATCTTTGTAAAAGACACTGATGTTATCTCTTACCTCTTTTTCTATTATCATGTTGGGATTGTTTTTATTTATTCTCATCATCATGGCGATTTCGACCCTCTTTGTAACGTTGTAGTAGCAGTATTTCTTTTCCCAAATATCTGTCCAAACTATATCGTTTACTCCAGAGAATAACATTATTGCTCTCAGGTTCTGCTCCTCGATTTCATTTCTGTGATCATGCAGTTGCACGTTTATTGGTTTTCCCTGTGTATAAAGCTGGTCTGGCGTTATTGGGCCTTTGATGTAGACCCGTTCTTTGTTATCATTCTGCAACATTATCACTTTTGATTTCTTGTAGTCATTGCGTTCTATCATAGCTTTGGCTTTTCTCTCCATATTTACATATGATCTGTACTCATGTAGGAATGTCTTTGCAACCTTAACTTCCTTCAGTAGTCTCCATTGTGGGAGGACCATTGGTATTTCAGCAGTTTCTGGTAGTGTGCAGATCAAGAGTTTTGTTTCTATTTCTTGTTCTATGTGTTGGTATGAGCCCTCTGTTGTTGATGCTGTGGCTAGACCTATGGTAGCAGGGTAATTCATTTTGGCTTCAGGAATCATATCCCAGAATGCTTGTGTGATTCCCCTTCAGCTTAGCTTTAATCTCGTAGTTCTTCCTTAATCCCCAATCTTGAAGTGATACACTAGATGTCTATAGCAAGTTTTTTGTATGGTCTCAATAATTCTTCCAGTTCTGTTTGTGTAAATTCTTTGGTGAACATAAGTTTCATTGTTGCCACTGTTTGTTGTTCTCTTATGCTCTGGAAGTTTCTTTCTTTTATATCTTTTGATTCATTTGTAATTTTGTTTTGATGAGGAAACACTTGTCATCTGTGTCTATCCATTCTATCATCTTAGCTGGAGTAATTTCTCCCCATTTCTCAATGTTTATCCTGTTGATTGTCTGTTGTGTTTTGGGGGATAGTAGTAATCTGGATGATGTTAATAGTTGCTCCTCCTCTAACATTTCTGCTTGGGACTTCATAACCATTTCACAGACTTCTACTGGTTCTGTAATGCCTCCTCTTTTCATCATTTCAGCATTTTCAATGATCTTGGTAAATGTGCACCATGGACTGTCTTGGTAATAGTGTCCCATTTCATGATTTATTATTTTCTACACGTTTTTCTGTGTTAGCATTTTTCGGATTTCAGCTGTGCTTGCAAGTTTTCTCTTAATAATTTTCTTTGTTGTGAGCCATGGCTGATTTTGGAGTTGCTTCATCCATGTCTCAGATGTCACTCCCCACATGTATTTCCTCATTGGCTCATCAAATGTCATGATTTCACTGGGGCATATCCCCGTCTTATTTGTGATGCTTATTGCTGACATCTTCCCCAACAGATTTTCTTTCATTATTAATCTACTCAGTATTTTTTCCATTGCTTGCACTGGCTTCTCTGATTGATTCAGTGATTCCAGTTTTCCAGTGTGACCTTTTAATAGCCAGTTCTTTGTTTGTGTGTTGATCAGGGATATTGCAATTTCGTATTTCTTTGATTTTGTTAGTTTGTGACAAGTATGTCATGAGCTCTGGAGTTTTGTTTCCACATCTTCTGTTGTAAATATAGCTAATATCCATGCTGTAGTTCTATAGCGTATTTCTGGTGCATTCTTTTCTTCAAATAATAATTGTTTAAAATCTTTTTTCATATTCAATTCATAGGCTCTGTTGACTTCTGTCAGTGCCATTTCTACTGATTTGTGAAACTTTCATGATGGTGCATCAATTTTTATTTCTGGCCAGCCTTCCTCTACTTTTTGTTGCAACTTCATGTTCCTCCAAATCATTTGGATTTGTTGTAAATGATCTTGCCATTGCATAAGGCTGCATTTTATAAACAATGTGTTTGCTTTTTCTATTCCTTCTATATTGGTTGTCATCTCTATTGCTTTTGTCTGCCTGTAAAGATTGATTGCAATGCATGGGTACCATGATTGGTAGATCTGTGCCCAATAATATATCTGTAAGTTGAAATGTATTAGCTCTGGAATCATTGTGTTTATTGCTGTTTTCTCCCATGGGAAGATGTTTTCACCTAAACGGCATGCATTTTCTAAGTGCTCAGGAATATCTTCCTGTGTTGTTATCATTATGATTACAACTCTGACATTTTGTACTCTTGCAATTCTTGTTGTGTCATCCACTTTCTTTTCTAATGTCTTTGTATATTCTCTCTGTTTTAATATATGTATGATTGTGAGGTTTTCTGCATCCATGTTTATTTCTGGTATCACAGTGATTTTGTCTTTGTATTGTAACATCCTCAACCAAGCCTATTTGCACAGTGTATTATGGTTAATAACTATCACTTGATAAATGGCGGGTGAGGATTTACCAATGTAGTAAACTGCCAGACATTTCTTCTCTTAACTTGTTAGGTTAATTGAGTACTAATCATCCTTGTTTAGGTGACAAAGCCATGTGACATTCCCTCATTGACTCATCTGTGGGCTAATGCCCAAAGCCAATCTCCACAACACAGTTCTCCTCCTTTGTGAACAATTGACGAAGTCCACTGCACCATCTCAGCTCAATTGGAATTAGTTATGTGTACCCTACATTAGCTCAGTGCGTGCACTCATGCCAAGATGTAACTGACTTAAACTCAATTTTGTAAAGTGTTTGTTGAATTTGATAAGTAAAGCAACCGGGCGTTGACACTAACTGCAGTTATCTAATATCAAAGTAGCCATTACCGTAAAATTACTGGCTTTATAAATTACTTAATTGTGTTGCAGTTTCCTATACTTACATTTAATAACAATACATGTAAGGTCATTTATTTGGTCGATTATAGTCAAGTCTCCTACTATTACTAATAGATAAATATTCCTAGAGTTCGGCTATCCAGCCATTTCAAGCATCTATTAAATTGTACATGTATAGATCAATAGTCAGACTAAGCAAGAATCGAAAAACTCCTATCCGTAACATAAGTGCGGTTTCGTGACTGGCACAAGGACCCTTCGAATCAATCCCGTGATGGAATCCAGCCACTACTCGACACAACTTGCTTAGCTGAACATTTTATTAAATATCAAACCAGATAAATGAAGAATGAAAAATAAAATAAACTCCGAAGAATTTATTGTTCATCAAAATTCTCTTAAATTCTTAGCTATTTATTTAAAAGTTTTAAAGTACCTGCCAATTTTGAATTTCAAATAAATCTTCTGCCAATATGGCTGTTCTTACGTAAGCATAATTTCACTTGTTACAATTTGCAAATAATACTTAATTGGCTCCGGTATTTTTCTCAAAGTGCACAATATTGTAACTTGGTCATCTTACAAAATGAATAAGATAATTAACTAAATTTTGCAATCATATTTCTGATTATATTTAATCACTATTAATTATTCAACGTTAATCTCTTATTTGCAGCTTATTCCTTTTGGGTGATGCTACAAGAGAATTCATCTAAAAATATCTGCTTGTTCCTTAAATCTTCAAATTTGTTATTGCCATATTCAAAAAAATTACTAAGAAATGTAAAGCAAATTTTATTAACACTATTTAATCTTCTTCTTATATTTTCAATTGCTTTATTTGTATATGTAAAAACCATTCGATTTTTACTGTTTTTAACAAGTTCACATAACTTTATAGTCTTACCTGATACTGCTGGTCCTATATAAATTGTTTCCTTTCCATCATCACATATATATGAATCTAAGTGTAAGTTTTCTCTATATTGCATTTCAAAATATGTTGTCATCTTTATACATAAGTGGTTTGCCAATGTATGAGGAATTAAATGTAATAACTTTCTTACATTCATATATTCTTTAGGATTAGTATTATATATTGCATCTGTATTTATTGTATATAGTTTTGAATTTATTGTACAAGCTTCATCTATCAATTTCAATCATTGTAAAATTGAATTAGATATAAAAAAACAAATTATAGATGTGTTTTCCTAAAATATTCATTCACATGTTTGAACCTTTATTGTGCATATATTGTCTAATTTGTGAATAATTATGTTCTTTTTTAAAATCATTGCCCCAGTCCAACAATTCATTGCAGTTTCATATTCAGGGCATGTAAAGTAGTATTTAGTTAGTCTTATTGTACTTTCTACCTAATTCTCCATTAAAACTATTAGCTTCTTTTTCTGGAAAAGTATCAAAAATATACTTTATAAAATACTGAAAAGCTTAAGGCTTCAGAACCTTTTTTGCTAATAATTTATATTTAATATTAGAAATGGGCATGTTCCATTTATTTACTAAATATTTTAGTAAGGTGTATGAATAGAAACCAGCTTCTATTTTTATGGAACTACTTATACCTAAAGCAGAACAAAGATCTATTGTATAGATCATCAATATTGTAGCATAATTCCAAGCATAATGCTGCTAAAAGAAGAGAAGGTTGGATGATTAGTCAGAATTAAGATCTAATTATTATTTAGTGATTAAAACAATTTAAATTTATTTATCATCATGTTTGTAAAAATGCAACCAAGAAACAATAAAGCAAATTAGTACTTTTCAACAATTTGACAAAATGAAGGGGTGATGACACTTCCATTATTTTTAGCCATTTTGGCAGCTGATAAATTCAATTTCAAATGACAGGTACTTTTTGAATCATACTATAAATAGAGCAGAAATCAATTGGAAAACTGTTGAAGTAAATTCTTTGAAAATCTTATCTTTACATTTCATTCAAATTGCTTACTTCTAAATCATGTCAAGCTAAATGGTAGATGCAGTAGTAGTGGCTTGGGCACACATTGGGAGTGATTCAAGGGTTCTTGATCCAACCCATAAACCTGCATTTATATTAGGGGTACAGATAGGATTTTTTCTCTGTTTAGCTGACTATTGATTCATTCATTTGCATGTATTAAATAATTACCTTCAGAGATAAGGCTAGTTAGCCCTACTCTAGGCTATACATATAATATATTGTCTTGACTAATTAGGTCACCTATAACTAGACTAATAAAGAGAACAAGCATGTATGTTATCTAAATGTAAGGCAGGAAGTTGCAAGTATCTTGTTAATTTATTTGTCTACATTAATTAAAGCCAATAGTTTTTCAGTAATGGCTGAAGTAATATTTATTAAGCAGCTAGTGGCATTGCCAGGTTGCAAAGTACATCATTGCACATTACAAATTGAGTTACATCCAGCCTTGAGGGTTGCACTGAGTTAGGATTGGGAACACATAAGTTACTTCATTGAGTTGAGACTTGGAACTACTTGACCAACAATGGAGGCACATGGATGTGGATTGATTTAGAGATTGGAGTCAGCCAGAGGCCACAGTGAAATCAAAGAAGGAAATTGCAATGATGTCATACCTAAATAGTATCAGATTAGTTGGAGTTAATATAAGTTAATAACAGCACATCTTATATCAGAGCAAAGAATGAAAATCAGTACATCCCTACCCACATCTAACAAGAAATAATAATTAAAAGAATAATTAACTCTATGTTAAAGCCTGGTAGCAGATGCTACAATATAGAATTCTTCTTTGTATATATCAAAATTTAATTTATCATTTTCTAAAAATTTAGTAATTTTATCATGTATAGTATAAACTGGAATAGGGTCCTCATTTTTTAAAGTGCAGAAGAATAGCACTTACATATATCTGTGCAAACTACTGAATTAAAAAAAGAGTCTTTGAAGTCATGTGAACACCACTGTAGTGACTTAGGATAAAAATCATCTAATATCTGTTTTGTTACATCATTATATTGTGATTCTGGAATTTACCCATTTTATTGTTCAAACAAATTATTAGCAAGACTTGTATAATATTGATTTGACCAAATGAAATTATAGGTTTGTAAATTTCATATAATTTATTACATATCAGTCTTCACTCATCATATTCTTTGTTTAAAACTATCATATTTGAATTGTGGACTAAAAATTCATCTAAAATACCTCTGTTACTCCAATGAATATAATTTATGTAGTAACAGAAATTTTCTGTATAGAATTGCAGAGATCCACAATGTAGCATCTGCTACCAAGCTCTAACTCACATTGACTAATTCCCTTGAATGTAATTCTGTGTGAAGTGTGGGTAGGTATGTACTTTTACTAACTGCTTTACTCCATTAATACTCTTAGTTACCTTTGATTATCTATATAGTAATTGAACACTGTTTAGGTGTTGACTGATCTTTCATGAGGACTCCAGCCCACTCTGATCTCTGAACCTTTCAACAAGTAGCCATCTTTGTTGGTGATGGATTGTTTCCATCATTGTCCCTTTTGAGGGGACATGTAGCAGAGTAATCCTTAATGGTCTACTGGTGCTTGGCTCACACTCAAGTGAGTCAATGCTGATGGTTTTTACTGAGTCACCCTCGAATTGGCTTACAGTTGACTCTTTCAGCAATTGACCACCTGTGGGTTCTGTAGATATGTCAGCCTCAAATCATTTTCATATGTGTACAGTTCTTCCCCCACTTACACCTTCCCCTGGAACTTTGTGTGTCACACTGTGCTTGAATCAGCATTGTGGACTTTTGGAGGGAAAGTTGAGCTGCTTTGCCTCAGTTCTCTGTGTGCCCTTGAATCAGCATTGCAGATCTTTGGGGTAACATTGGTTCTCTGCTTGCCCTCAAATCAGTGTTGCAGATCTCCAATAGGAGAGGCATTTCGTCTTTTTGTCTCCCTGCCCTTGAATTGGCATTGGGGACTAATTGATGCCTCTTCACTCTGCGCCTTTGATTAGTCAGTGCATTGTTCTAGTCCCTTTCACTCTTGAATCAATGTTGGGTTTGAGAACTCAATGTTTTCTTCTTCATGGGTTGGATGTTGTCATTTCCTCTGCCTTCTGGTTGCAGCATACCCTCTTGCTCCTTGGTTGTTGCATCTCTCTTGATTTGCCTAAATTCAGTAAGTAAGTTTAGGTGCCATACTTAGGGGTCATATACATATTTATCTCTTGCTGCCCTTCTCAGCAGTACTCTTGGTTTTGAGGTTTTGCTACCAACATTTGATTTGAATTCTTCATTGAAACCTTCCTCTGGCAAACTATCTAGCTCATTCATATTGTAAATGACCTAGTTTCCATTAATTCAGTTTATTTTAAATTTTGCATTTTCATCTAATCTAGTTTCATCAATGTCTGCCATTGCTTGCTTTAAGTTTTGAAATGCAATAGTCTGCTGTTTAGCATATACTCATTGTTTGGTAATACTTGTGTTATTGTATATGGTCCTGACCAAATTGTTTTAAGTTTTCAGACCTGGTTTGTGTCTGTTGCCTTTACAGGCGTAAATGTGTATACTGCATTGCACATCTTATGTGCATGACTGTAAATTTTTTTATTGTAATTTTGTAGATGTCTCATGGCAGACTACTTGATATTATGGCACATTGTTTCATGTATCACTGTAATTTGGGTTCTTAGTTGATTCACATAATCATTGTCTATTTTTCCACTGTAGTTAAAGTATTTCATTGAGAGTGGCATCATGGCTTCCCTTCTAAACAACACCTTGAATGGTGTCATGCCTGTTGTCAAATGTATGGATTTGTTATAAAAATAATCTACTATTTCACTTACATTTCACCATTTTCACCCTCCTATCCTTAATGTTGTGACTCTTATCAACTTAATTAACGTCCTGTTCAGTCTTTCCACTGCGCCATTTGCTTGCAGGTGGTATGCTGTTGTTCTCTAGCTTACTATTTCCAATAGTTGTGCCATTTCCTGAAACAGACCACTTTTGAATTGCAGCCCCTTGTCTGTAATTATTGTCTCCATTGGCCCAAACTTCAGGATCCATTCCTTCATTACTATCTCTGCCATCATTTCCACCATTGTGTTCTTCATTGGGATCATCCTTGCATACTTAGTAAAGTTATCCACCATTAATAATAGGTGTTGGTATCCTTCTTCATCTCTTGAATGCATCTCCAAATTCATATGTACAATTTCATTAGCTGCATTGCTATGATCTTTTCTAGTGGTGCTCTGGGTTGGGAAGTGCTGCTTGTTATTTAGAAGGCATGTTGTGCATTTGTTAATTACCTCTTCTTTAACTTTTCTGACAGCAATTTTAATGAACCTTGCATTGAAAGTACTTTCCATCTGTGTGATGGCTAAATGGCCCCTCTTGTGCAATTTCCTTATCAGTTCCCTTTTTGCAACATTCTGGGATTGTGATTCTGTTGTTCTGTGATTCCACATATAGGAGTCTGTTTTTGTATCTTTTGTAATAGCTTGCTGTTAGTTTTGATAATTTTAGTTGTGGTTCTTTCAGCTTTTTTATAATTTTGTTTAATATAACATCATCCTTTTGCTTCTCTTTAATCTCCTGCTCTGATATCTCTTCATTGATCATGATTGGTAGGACTGCTTGCCCTTATTTATCAACATTTATTTCAGGTAGTCCTTCATACTCCATGTGTGGTAAGAATTGAAATTGTTTCTTTTTGCTGTCTTCTTTGGCTGTGTCTCTTTGGTACTCTGGGAGTGCCATCCAAAAATCCGCATTAGTGTGCAGTGTTCCTCTCCAGTGTTCAATGGTGAAAGTAAATTCATTTATGTACTTGATCCATCTCAACACTATTCCTGATTTGTCTCCTGAGAACTTCTTCAGCCATGCCAGGCTGATGTTATCTTTGCAGACCCTGAATTCTCAGCCAATTAAAAAGTGCCGGAATTTCTTGATACTCTCAATTAAGGCTAACATCTCTAATTTTGTTGAACAGTAGTTCTCTTCACTCAGTTTCAGTTTGTGGCTAAATAATTGTATCAGCACCTCCTTGTCATTTTCATTTGTCCCAGTGTTGCTCTGATTGCCACCTTGCTTGAGTCACAGTCCAAAATGAATGTTTTGTTGTAATCTGGCATGTTCAACACTGGCAGTTTTGCCAGCTCTTCCTTTATATCGTCCAGTTCCTCTTGTTCCTGCCATGTCAATATGAAAGGTACTGATTTTCTCATTAGTCATGGCATCTTGGCATTTTTCTGGCAATATTAGGTATGAATGTCCCATAGTAGTTGAAGAAACCCATTATCCTCTNCTGCCATCATTTCTGCCATTGTGTTCTTCATTGGGATCATCCTTGCATACTTAGTAAAGTTATCCACCATTAATAATAGGTGTTGGTATCCTTCTTCATCTCTTGAATGCATCTCCAAATTCATATGTACAATTTCATTAGCTGCATTGCTATGATCTTTTCTAGTGGTGCTCTGGGTTGGGAAATGCTGCTTATTATTTAGAAGGCATGTTGTGCATTTGTTAATTACCTCTTCTTTAACTTTTCTGACAGCAATTTTAATGAACCCTGCATTGAAAGTACTTTCCATCTGTGTGATGGCTAAATGGCCCCTCTTGTGCAATTTCCTTATCAGTTCCCTTTTTGCAACATTCTGGGATTGTGATTCTGTTGTTCTGTGATTCCACATATAGGAGTCTGTTTTTGTATCTTTTGTAATAGCTTGCTGTTAGTTTTGATAATTTTAGTTGTGGTTCTTTCAGCTTTTTTATAATTTTGTTTAATATAACATCATCCTTTTGCTTCTCTTTAATCTCCTGCTCTGATATCTCTTCATTGATCATGATTGGTAGGACTGCTTGCCCTTATTTATCAACATTTATTTCAGGTAGTCCTTCATACTCCATGTGTGGTAAGAATTGAAATTGTTTCTTTTTGCTGTCTTCTTTGGCTGTGTCTCTTTGGTACTCTGGGAGTGCCATCCAAAAATCCGCATTAGTGTGCAGTGTTCCTCTCCAGTGTTCAATGGTGAAAGTAAATTCATTTATGTACTTGATCCATCTCAACACTATTCCTGATTTGTCTCCTGAGAACTTCTTCAGCCATGCCAGGCTGATGTTATCTTTGCAGACCCTGAATTCTCAGCCAATTAAAAAGTGCCGGAATTTCTTGATACTCTCAATTAAGGCTAACATCTCTAATTTTGTTGAACAGTAGTTCTCTTCACTCAGTTTCAGTTTGTGGCTAAATAATTGTATCAGCACCTCCTTGTCATTTTCATTTGTCCCAGTGTTGCTCTGATTGCCACCTTGCTTGAGTCACAGTCCAAAATGAATGTTTTGTTGTAATCTGGCATGTTCAACACTGGCAGTTTTGCCAGCTCTTCCTTTATATCGTCCAGTTCCTCTTGTTCCTGCCATGTCAATATGAAAGGTACTGATTTTCTCATTAGTCATGGCATCTTGGCATTTTTCTGGCAATATTAGGTATGAATGTCCCATAGTAGTTGAAGAAACCCATTATCCTCTGTATGTCTTTCTTGTTGTTTGGTTTCTCTATCTTCCAGATCTTGTCTCTTACATTATCCTTCATGCATATCTGCCCTTTTTCTGATACTTGTCCCAGGAATATGATCTTCTCATTCAGTATATCACATTTATTTTCATGGATTTGCAGGACTGCTTTTTCTAAGTGTTGTTTCTAGCTTTTCAGGGTGTTCTTCTATGGTGTTACTCATTATGATGATGTTATCTGTGTATGTGTTTACACCTTCTTCCATTTTATGTTTCTTGTTCTTTAGAACCTTTGTTATGTATCCCTGGAAAGTCGCTGGTGCATTACACAATCTGAATGCCATATAAATCCACTCATACAGCCTGTACAGTGTGATGAATGCTGTTTTCTCAATATCCTCCTTGGTTTTTCTTTGTGCCATACCACTTTTGGGCATTCCCTTTAACCTGCCATGGTCACCATGTAGCATCTGCTACCAAGCTCTAATTCATGTTAATTAATTGCACTTGAATGTAATTCTGTGTTGATAAGTGCAGGTAGGGTTGTACATTTACTAACTGCTTTACTCCATTAATACTCTTAGTTAACTTTGATTAACTATATAGTAATCAAACACTGTTTAGGTGTGGACCAAATGTTGCAGTTCTCCTGTTGACTGATCTTTCATGAGGCCTCTGGCCAACTCTGATCTCTAAACCTTTCAACAAATATTTGGCAATGGATTGTTTCCAGATCTCAGCTCAATGAAGTTGCTTATGTTTCCTCTGGAGCTGAGTGTTACTAGTTGTTCCATTTGTTGAATATAGTTTTGTATAATGTCCATTTTCCTCATTTTTGCCAAGCTCAATATGATTCAGTGTTGGTTTTTGAAACTTTTGTTTTCATAATATTCTACAAAGTCTCCAATCAGTAGTTTGTAATTTTGTTTTGTATTAGTGTCCAGCAATAAGTAATGTTAAGATTCTGCTCCTGTAAGATATAGTGGGAATCTTGCAGCTGCTGCTTGCTGAATTACTTTTCTCTGCCATCATAATTTCAAATGTTTGAAGCCATTCAATGAACATTGGACTATAACTGTCAACCTTTCCTTAAAGTTTGGCAAGGTTGCCTTAAACAGTATCATGTCATTGTTAATATTCTCAGGTAAGATAGAGCTCTCAAAGGTTGGTTTCTTCTGTGCATTTATGTTTTTGTTTATTGTAAATTGATCTGTTACTGCTTTCATGATTTTGTCAATGATTTTTCTTTTCTCATACTCTTTGTCTTCTTCATCAGTGTCTTTTGACTGTTTTTTGAAGTTGACTGGTAATGCTCATAAGTTCATTTCCTTTGTCTGTTTGAGGGTTGCTTCATGTGTCCATATTCCATTCAGTTTTCCCCTTCATCCCTCTGCATCACTCTAAGTTTGTGTCTGAGTTCTTCTAACTCTTGTTCTTGTGATTAACAATCTTCCTCTCTGCCCATTTCCATTAGCCTGAGTTCATCTTTGAGTTGTTCTATCTCTTGGGCTTGCAAATTGTTATCTTGGATTAACTGTCTATTTGTGTTTTCTAGTTGTCAGCATGTTTTCTCCTATTTTTCATTTAGTTCCTGAAAACATTTGTTGGACTCTGCCAATTGATTTGTTAATATCTTGATATTATTTTGGAAATCATTGTTCTGACTGTCCAACTAACTATCCATCTCTATCTTAAGCTCACTTAGTGCATTTTCACTATGTTGCTCTAGTTCTGCAACTTTGTCCATTAGCAGTTGTATCTTACTTCTCAATATTGTTTCTGTCTCATTATTAGAATATTTATGATTTCTGTCAAACTTGCCTCTGGGGACATGTGTAGGGTCTCTAATTCTGTAGGGGATGCATCCTTTTCTGAACATGATCTTCTTGGGGTAGTGGTTGTTCTGCTTGTGCCTTTCTTGGTGCTTCCTTTCTTTCCTGTTGTATTTGTCATTTTTAATTATGATTAGTAGTGGCTTGCATCTCAGGATGATTCTTTGTTTCTGAATCTGCTTCAGGTTAGGTTTGTCCTAGATGGTGGTAGCTGACTGTGTGCTTTGCTGGTAGTTATTCATTGTATGTTTTACCCTGTCCATTTTCAGTGATGTCATAGTTGCCTTTCTTACTTCTTCAAATTTAAGTTGTGAGTTGGGATATTAACTTGTTGTTGATTCATCTCATTCTTTAACCTGTCATTGTCACCATGTAGCATCTACTACTAAGCTCTTACTCATGTTGACTAATTCCTTTGAATGTAATTCTGTGATAAGTGCAGGTAGGGATGTACTTTTACTAACTGCTTTACTCCATTAATACTCTTAGTTAACTTTGCTTAATTATATAGTAATTGAACACTGTTTAGGTGTGGACCAAATGTTGCAGTTCTCCTCCTGACTGATCTTTCATGAGGCCTCTGGCCAACTCTGATCTCTGAACCTTTCAACATTTAATTAATAATACATGTTCAGTCTCATTATTAGTCTATTTATAGGTCTCCTACATAGTCTAGATAGTAGAAGATATAATAACCTATAACTGGTTATCCAACTGTTTCTTTGAAGCTTCATTATTGCATACATGTTGTTGAAAGAATCAATAGTCATCCAAACAGAGAAAAACTCTTAATTGTATCCCTAACCTAGCTGCAGTTTCATGGCTTGGATCAAGGATCCTCAAATCACTCCTGATGTGCACCCTCACTACTACTAATGCATTTACCATTTAGCTTGACATTTTGAAATAATAAGCAAACCAAATTAAATCTAAAGATAAGATTTTCAAAGAATTTACTTCAGCAGTTCTCAAAGTGATTTCACTCTATTTATAGTTCCAAATCCAAAAGTACCTGTTGATTTGAATTTTAAATCATCTGCCAGAATGGGTAGTTATTAATGGAAGCAATATTGCCCCTTTTATTTTGCCAAATTGTTTCAACAATTACTATTTGGTAAATGTTGTTTCTTTGTTGCATTTTACAAAATTAGTGATGCTAAATTGATTTTGATTTACAATTAATATTAATTTAATCATAATTTGATGATAATCTTCCTTGACTGACTAATCTCTTGTTTATTCTTCTTTAGCAGCATTAATTCTTGGATTATGCTACACACAATACTGACACTTTCAGGTAAACAACTAACAAAATTCTTTTGCTTAAAGTGCTTAAGATCTACCAAATGACTTAATTTTATAATTTTCTCCTACCTATTTGACCATTTTAAGACCTTCACATATTTTAAAAGGTTATCAGTACACCTTTGATTAATTTTTGATCATTTAAAAATCCTTGTTTAATTGGAAATAAGTGATAGTCTTTCACAATATATGAAATAAACTGTCTATTCATTGAATCAAAAGTATGAATGCTAACATTTTTATGACAAGCTTTAAGTCAATTTAACAAATTACCACCTAGTATAATATCATATGGTAGACAATTTTCCTGGTATCAAAAACTACAAAACTATGGGTGAACTCTTTATCTTCTACCTGGAAACTCACATCCTCAATCTCTCCTTTTATGGTAATATAATCTCTAGATGCATCAAGTAATCTAATGTTTGTGGCTTTCATCTTTGATTGCTTGAAACCCAGATGGCTAAAACATGAATCTGATATAATAGACACTGAGGCCCCTTGTACATAAATGATAATTCCTCTCAAAATTACAGGTATCACATTCTTATAATGTAATGAGTCAGAATTAATATGTTTTCAGGTGCTTGATTTGTAGGAAATGGCAATCCTATTAGTTTGGTATTCAACTGTTGATTCAACTTTTGTTTTAATGGTGTACATAAGAATTTGTTTTCATGCAGTTGTTTGAAGGTGGCCCTTCATAGCACAGTTG
>CABFPE010000046.1:1061989-1072133 GCA_900660155.1 Hofstenia miamia
TAATACATATATATATATATATATATATATATATATAATGTGTAATTAAATTTAGAAAAATTTTTATACCTTTTTTATGAATTACGTAATTCTTGATTAACCCGAAGTGGTTTGCATTTACTAGTCAATAGTTTTATTTTTAAATACAGTCAATTTAACAGGTAAATTCGGGAGTTAATCGGTTTTATCTTTTCTAACATGTTATTCTAAGTTTAAAAGATAAATTTTATTGTTATTATAGCAATTTGTTTTCACCTAAACTGAATACTTGTTTTGCTCTAGGCTTTTTATATTGCATTCTGATATCCAGTGGATTGATTTTTACAGGACTTATCTATAATGTAATGGTTGGTCTAGCAAATGAAAAAGATGATAGAAATAGCTACCAGGTACCCAACGTTGGATCTAAGGTTGGATATTAGGTCAGTTTGAATTTGGTTTGGGTCGGGTCAGATGAACTACTCTCAGGTAATTTTCAGTGATGATAATCTGGATAAAATGCAATATTTTGTATTTATTTATAGTAATCTGGTTAAAATGCAATATTTGTATTTATTATGTAAAATACTGGATATTCAATAATTTTTCAAGAATTGAAAACTTCTTGAACTTTTATATTTGGGGTTTAGTTTTTGCCTAATTAATATTAAAAATTATCCGAGAAAAGTGGTCAAATTTTTTCAATTCCTAATACTTGTAACTAAATGAATAGAATGCAGATGTATTAACAGTAGCGCCGGAAGTGGGGTGGCAATTGCCACCCCAATATTCTTTTAGGAGTGGCTGTGCCACCTCAATGTTTCAATTTAATATGCTGAATAAAACACAGATGAAATAATAAAACACAAATTTTAACAACATAAATTAACCACCCAAATTATTTTTTGTACTGTACTGATTCTGATAAGAAATAATATGCATATATATACGTATTGGCCAATGAATAATGTTTTGCTTCTAGTTCTATGCTTTTGTAAAACAATTTGAAAAATGATAATAACAAAAATATACATATTTCGAAACAAAATATTTAAATCCTCCAAAGTGTTGTACTTTTTAACCAACGAATGATATAAAAATGGTATAAAAGGGAAAATATAAAAGATTCAAATAACACATAAAAATTGAAATCAAAGTAGCCCACCAACAAAATTTGTGTAGATCAAAAAAATTTCTGATTGGACTGAGCATTTTCAAAACTAAAAAAGTTTCTCTATCTTTAGATATGGATTAGTTATATTCCAGTAAAACTATTCAATTTTTTTCTGTTAAGGTGACAAAATGACCATTTTCAATAACGAGTCTCATTAAATTTTCCATTGATGTTCTTGTCATTAATTTCCTTTCCTTTCTTGTAAAATGCTTTTGATTGTGATTATGATCTTCTCAAATAAGATATATCTTCTGGGGTAGGGACCATACCGGCACAGACCAGACTTGTCAACAAGCCAAGCTTCTAATGAGCTGAGCTGAGCTTGAGCAGAGTATTTGATATAGAATGAGCCGAAAACGAGCCGTTTTAAAGCAAACCAAATTTATAGTACTGCTTGTTAATTTGATTATGCAGATTTTTCTTATTTTTTCATTCAAACATTCCTTACTTATTGTAGCATAATCTCAAGTACTATAACTGATTTGTATTATTAGTGGTCAATATGAGAGATTTCGGTGCTATTTTATTACGTTATAATCCTTGTGTTTTATGCTTATTTTTTATTAGTCCCTGGCTTTCAAGTCATTCATTAGTGCGTGCTTTATGTAATTTGAATTGTTAAATCAATGACTGATCATCTGCTCAGAACTTTTTGTTAGCCATAAATATTTACCTTGTAAGTGTTATTTCTGATATTGTCAGACGTTTAATTTTAGTTTTGATTACCCAACAATCAGTTGTATTGTTTTTAATTACATATTTCCTGAACCGCTACTTTACTAAGACTTTAGGTATAATAAATTTTACCAAATTGGCCCATACTTTTCTGGTTATCTTACACTGGTTTTTCTTATTATTTTATATTAATGCTTAACATGTACCATAGCTAAATAGAAGGGCATCACTTTGGGTACAGCAATGCTACTGGTGGCCATACCTGAATGCCAGTAACCACTTCTGTACCCTAAGGGATAATTTAGGTTTAGGTGAGTAATGTGTTTGTTTACATGTACGATAACAAGCCAGTGTGGCCTTGATCTTTGATAAATTCACGTGATGATAATTGGCAGAAACCCTTATCTAAATTGAAAGGTATCCAACCTTTCAGAATTTGGAATTGGCTACACCAAAGTTTTTAAATCTGTTACCAATAAATCCTCAGTTAGAAAAAGCTGAAGACCTTGAACAATGACAAGTATTCTTTACTACGATTAATCTATGAAATCCTTTGGAGTGCAGAGAGTGTATTGTTAGTGCGATTTACAAAGTATTGTTGTACCCTAAGTGCCTTTTCAAATGAAAAAATGACAAATTTCCCAGTTACTTGATCGAAAATCGCTCGTTCCTTTTCCCTTGAATCATTAGCAAAAACTCCAAAAAACAAGTTAAACGAAATTATCCTTAATCAAAAAGAAGAAATTGACAATTTGATCATCGAAAATTCTTTGTTACAAAATCAAGTCACTGATCTCAGAAATGATAACTGTGCTTTAAAAGATGAAATGGTTACCCTGCACAATAAAATGACAAAACTCATGATTACCATCAATAAATTAATGAAGGAAAAAAATACTTCACAAATTGCAAATGACGAGGATGTTCCCCAACCTGAATCTAATGTGCATAATATCGATGTCATTAATGATAATCAAGTTCCTACAATGACTGCCGCATCATCATTGCAAAGCGTTCACAGTAATGCTGATATAATTACTGAATTACGTAAAGAAATTGAACTCATGATTAAAAAAGTAGAAGTAAAACTATCGAATCAAATCAATGAATTTTTCAATGATACCAAAGCTTTAAAAGGAGCTATATCTATTCATGATAAAGAAAAGTTATGCTTTACTGAATCAATTTTACCTGAGAGGTCAACACACGAGGTTCCCAACAATATTTTGAAACCTAACAAATTCAATGGTAAAATTGATGAGTCGACATCCACATTTAAAGAATGGCTATTTAATTTCGAAAATTACATGAAACAAATGAAACTGGATAAATTCACTGCAGCAATGCAGCTACCATTATATTTAACAGGAAGAGCACAAACTTTTTATTTGACTCTTAATGAAACTGGTACAGAAGATTACAATTTATTGATTGGAAATTTTCTGAATTATTTCAATTCCAGAACTACACAAAAACAATACAAAACTATGTTATATTCTTTACAATATTCAACTAAAGATGACATTGCAGACTATATTATGCAAGTTCAACGTTTACTAAAACTTAATAGTGAAAACGAAATTTTTTCAAAAACCGATTTACATTCGTTTATTATGTGAGGACTACCTCCTCTTACTCAATCACGTTTGGAACTGAAATGTGATATAGATGATTCATTAGACACCATCATCAATAAAGCAATTAAAGTTTGCCTTATATTGAAAATTCAGTCAAGATAAATCGCAAAGAACAACTGTTTATTGTAAAACAGAGAGCTCCAACAAAATCAGAATCAACTACAAATTCAAAAGTTACAAACTCTAAAAATACTGTCACTGAAACTTTAGTAAAATCAAATAACACCAACCAAATTCATTCCTATCATTGTGGTGAAAAAGGACAAATTTGCAGTAACTGCACCAAATCCATCTATGTTATTGATGATAATGAAGGATTTTACACTGATGAAGAAAACTATGTAACTGAAATCAACTATGATTTTGAAATCGATTACAAATCTTTAAACTAAAATGAGCGCCGCCTCTACACCATGCGGGAGAAATATAAATTTCTACTATGATGACAGACAAAAAGTAAATTCTAATAGTTATGATCGGCGTTATAATTCAAGCTGCCAAATCTGTTATTTCCGATACCTGCGCAAATTCCATTAGAATAACTAGAGGCAACTTACATATGAAACATTTCTGATTGATATCAGCAAGTGGTGATTACCTAAATACAAAAAAAAAATATATGAAAATTTCGATTAAATATCAACAATTTGAACATGATTTAAATGTTGTTGATACAACAAATTTTCAATTAGCTTATCAAGTAATTCTTGGAAGAGATTTCTTAGAAGAAAACCACTGATTCATCAACTTCGAAGATAACACCAACACAATCTATAATGAACCTTCAATTTCTAAAGATTTATACACTAAAGACAATGAAATAAAACACTTTTTTATTACTGAAAAAATGTATATTGACGCCTTTCATTGGAAATTAGTTAAAGCCAAATCTAAAGATAATTTAGAAGGGGATTTTATGATTAATTATATTTCCGCTTATAATTCAAAGAAATTGATACATTTATCAACAGTAAGCTACATCTGAAATGGTGAAATAATAAAAGCTTTGTTAAACAAAAGTGAAAATTCTATCACATTAAAAACCAATCAGTTAACAAAATATGCATTGCCTATATGTGCGAATATTGTCAAAAGACGTAATTGTTTATTAGTTCAAGACGACAAAGCTACAATAAACAATGACATCAAGATACCCGAAATTTCTGAAACTACGCATTCTCCTTTAACTGATAATAAAGAAAAGTTTTAAAAAATACCTTAATTCAATACAAAAGTGTTTTTTTAATTTTGGCACAATAAGTGTAGGAAAAGCTGTTTGTGAGTATCATCATATCGAACCTACATCTGAAAAACCTATCCGTCAACAAGTACGCCGTATTCCGAAACAACATAAAGAGGAATATCTACGAACAATTTCAGAATTGCTTAACAACGGGATTATAAGCAAAAGTAATAGCCCATATGCATATCCTACGGTATTTGTTATGCAAAAGGGTACATCTAGACTTTGCATTGATTTTCGCAAATTTAATGATATTACAGTCAAAGATGCTTATCCGTTACCAAGGATTGATGATATTTTATACCAAGCAAGTAAAGTTAAATTTTTCTCTACTCTTGATCTTTGTAAAGTCTATTGGCAAGTGCCAATGTATCCACCAGACATTAAAAAGACTGCATTTATAACTCTTTATGGGTTATATGAATGGCTTAATATGGCTTTTGGCTTATCAAATGCGCCTGCCACCTTTCAGAGATACGTGACTTATGAATGGAAATAATTGTTTAAAAGATGGCATTTCAGCTTATATAGATGCTATTTTCGTATCAAGTTTTACTTTCATGGAACACATCGAAAAACTCGGATATGTTTAAAAATACAAAAAGAAAATGGATTAAAAGTCAACAGTAATAAATGTAATTTAGTTCGAAATTCTACAATCTTTCTCAGTAGACAACTTGTGCATGGTAAAATAACTATTCAAGATGACACCAAATCGCTAATTGAATCTATTGAATGTCCCAAAAATCGTAAAGATATTCAATGATTGCAAGGATTTCTAAACTATTACCAAATATTTATACCGGACATTGCAAAGAAACAATACATATCTTATTTGCTGTCTTTTGTTTGATTAGTTGTAGAGTAGTGAGCCATAGGTGTTCCTCCATTTGACGTAATTTTGTTTCAGATGTGGGATTCCATATATATTTTCATGTTGCATTGTCAAATAATGATAATTTGTTTGGGCAAATTCTGGTTTCATTAGCAATTGTGATAATCATAAATTTGCACATCAGGTGTTTTTCTGTGATGATTCTCAAGATATTTTTTTGTATTGTCTGTACCGATTTTTTCTGCTTATCTGGAGATATAAATTTTTCTGTTTCCTTTCAGTAACCAATTTTTGGTGGTAGTGTTGATCAGCAAAAATGTGATTTTGTACGTTTTCTCTATGTTCATTTTCATTCTTGTTTTTTTTAAATCAGTAGTTTTAGGTTTTCATCTTGAGTTAAGTATATTGCCAGAATAAACATTGTTGTGCAGTGTCTAATTACTGGTGCGTTCAATTCCTTGAACATATATGTCTTGAAGTCTTTCTGTAATATCCTCTACCAGGCATTATCACGATTTATCTACTGTTACTTTATAACGTTAGCTGTGTTATTGCGGGTAAGGATTTACTTGTTGTTACTGCATGACTAGTTTCTTCTGTTACGTTATGTAATCTCGAACTAACTATTCACTTTTTAGGTGATGAAGCCACACTGTAACATCTATACCGATCTTCTAATGGGCATCTGCCCGAAGCGGATCTCCACATCCAGTTTCACCATTCCATCCAATGTTTGAGTACCACTTCTCAGTTCAATCGAGATAGCTTATGTGTACCCTACATTAGCTCAGTGCTTACTCAAGGCAGGACACAACTCGACTTAGACTCTATTGTGTGAAAGTGTTGTATCTATTTGCAACCTGAACTGTTACTAGTTGTTCGTTAAATATTACATGTAGCCATTACAGAAATATATTGGCTTATTTAAATATAATTCTATTTGAACAACTTCCTAACCTACATTTATAATTTACTACATGTACAGTCACTTTATCAGTCAATTATGGGTCACTAATTTAGATCTAAAATAGTATTAATATAATTCCTAGGGTTCGGTAATCCAACCATTTGTTGACAGTTAATGGTTTGATACATGTAGAAAAGAAATGCTAGTCGGCTAATCGAGAGAAAACCCCTACACCTAACATATGTGCACTTTCGTGGTCTGGCACAGAGACCCTTGAATCGTTCCCTGTGATGTGTCCAGACCACTAGCTTGACATTGTATTAAATAATCAAACCATTATTGAAAAGCAATATAAGAATTCTGAGTAAAATTCTTTATCAAATTTTTACAGTATGTTTCAATGTATTTATAGCAATTTCAAAAGAAGTACCTGTCGATTCAAATTTAAACTTCTGCCAAGATGGTGGCTATAAAATAACGTAAGTGTCGTTTAGTCAAAAGTATTTTTATCAACAGACACAATTATCGCTTTTTTGACACATGTTATTTTCTTGGTTGCATTTTACAAATTAATCTGAAATATTATCAATTGATTTAATTACACTATTTTTAATCAGCTTCTTTTCGATCTTAGTTCTTCTTGCAACGTTTGCAGCTTATTTCCGATTTATTTGGATGATGCTACATTTCTTTTTATTCAATTCATAAGCTTTATTTAGCTCTTGTAGCATCATTTCCAAAAACTTGCTATACTTTTCCGATGATGCTTCAATGTGAATTCTCAGCCACTTCTCTTCCATTGTTTTGGTGACCTTCATGTTTTTCCATGTTTCTTGAATAGTTCTCAAGTGTTTCTGCCTCTGATTTATGCTGCATTTGATGTGCAGTTGTGTAATTTTTTCTATGTTTTCTGCTGTGGTAGTTATTTTGATTGTTTCTGCCTACTGGTATAATACTATTGCGATCCATGACTCTACCATCAGTCTGTACACTTTTCCCCAGTAATCTATTTGCAGATCTAATTTTATCTATTGGGATATCATTGTCTCATCTTGTACTTTTTCTTTTAGGAATATGTTCTGCAGCTGCATGCTTATGTTATATAAGAACTACACAGTGGGCAGGGCCATACACTATACAACAAACACTACCTAACAATAACTATAAACTAAATGATGGAAGGATATTACACTTCCAAAACCTAAAGATGGCAATGACAGTCATAGAACAAATTGCATTAGATAAAAATGCAGAATTCAAAATCCTAAAAGAAAATGAAGTCATGTATACACCCATGAACAAACTCAATAGTGTCTGTGAGGACGACTTTGACAATGAACATACAGCCAATATCAACAATACGGAAACAGAAAAAAGAAATATGCCCCAGAGGGCAGCCAAAAATAAATCTAAATATAACCCTGATATATGGGATATTAATCTATTGACTGAATTTAGGAACAACAATGAAATGATTGAGCCAAAACGAAAATCAATCACCACTCAAATGTAGGAGAGTGAGAAGGAGGACTCCACAATCCTACAGCCAACCAAAAGACATGCAAATGGGGTCACAAATCACAAGGAGTCTTGGAAAGCGGATTCAAAGAAGAACACCCTCACCCAAATGCAGATTAAAGAGAAGGCAGATAAATGAGGAAAGTACTAATTCTTCATGAAGAAAGACACCCTCACCCAAATGCCAATTAAAGGGCAGGTGGATAAAAGGAGGCAGCTCACTATTGACTAAACATCAAATAAGGTCATGTGGTTGGAGGCTGTGGTAAACTCTCATAAACTACTTCAGAGTATGATCACAGTGGAACAACACCCTCAGAACCCCACCAGCAAACCTTGTTGCCAACTAAAGGGCAAAGAGTATGTAGTGACAACTCATGGTCCTCCTTGACAACTAAAGGTCGGAGGTAGTAAGATCTGTGATCAACTAAAGGATCCAGATATCAAAAAAATTAGCAATGACTCTCAAATTGATATATTGGAACAACCTTCTACAAGCTCATTCCCCACTACAAGCTCACAGCCCTTCTCATTCAGGCAGCTCTCAACCACATCTTGAGCACATCATTCATCCAGATCAGAAGATCAAGAAAGTTGCATGACAAAGATAGTAAAGGAATAAGTACATCACTACTTCATTGCATATAGGCGGATGAAATACAACATGGACAGCAACCTGTCTCCAGAACCAAAACACTTCATAAAAAACATACCACAGCAAAGGAAAGCAATGGATCAGCAATACCACTAGTGATTGACAAAGCAAACAGACCCATGTGCAACACAATCATTTCCTACAAACTAAACATGAATGAGAATCTTAACTGCCCATACCTTTGAAGTACCAAACACATTACATTTGATTATCAGTTCATGCCATCAGATATGCAGAAATTAATAAAACAGAAAAAATCATCAAAGAATGTGAGCAAGTGAATCTTGACAGGAAATATTTACTAATCATATATTTCATCAAAAAAAAAACAATCTACATTCAAAAACTCTATAAAAATCAATAGAGGGGTCACTAAAACTAGCTAAGGGCCAGAAAGTGCAGATGATAATCATAGGGAAAAGTAACATCACAAAAGAAATACCAGAGTTTCTAAAGCAAATCACAGAAAAATTAGAGAATATATTCATAGTGGAAACTGCTGATGAGACAAATTTATCAGAACTTGTTTCAACAGATCTCAAACTCAACTTGATAACACCAGCAGAGAGGATTATGGTCGTGCCAAAAATAGCAATTGATCTCTACTATCAAACAAAAACAATGGAACTAACACAAACAGGAGACAATATGGAAGTGGGTGAAATATATCTAAAATACAGCCCAAGAGAAATATCATGGGTTGCCACAAATGATGAGAGATTGCTAGTGGAAATAACAATCAAGCAAGTGTAGCATCTGCTACCAAGCTTTAACAGAGAGTAAATGATTCTTTTAAATTATTGTTCCTTGTTATATGCAGGTAGGGATGTACTGATGTTAACTTTTGTTTAACTCTGACATGGGCTGACTCTGATCTCTGAATCAATCCACATGTGCCTCTATCCTTGATTGAGTAGTTCCAAGTCTCAGCACATCAAAGCACTTATGTGTTCCCTATCCTAACTCAGTGCAGGTCTCAATGCTGTTTGTAACTGACTTAAACTCAATTTGTAGTGTGTGATTATGATAATTCGCAACCTGGCAATGTCACTAGTGTAGCATCATCCAAAAAAGCAACTAGAGCTGAATAACATCGAATGATTATTAATTGAAATTAATTGTAAAAATTTAATTAGTGAACTTTTAGTTATTTTTGTAAAATGCAACTAAGATTTAATATTGGTCAAAATAAGAAACTTGTTAGCCGATCAAGAAATAATTGACAAATTAAATTGAGCAAACTAACGCTTACGTATGAACAGCCATATTGGCAGACAAATCATTTGAATTTTAAAATCGGCAGGTACTTTTTGTAGAAAATTTATAAATAGCTTTGATTCAACCATAATTCTGATGAACAATAAATTCTTCGGAGTTTATTTAATTTTCATTTCTACTTTATCTGGTTTGATTATTTAATTAAATGTGCAGCTAGGCAAGTTGTGTTTAGTAGTGGCTGGAATCCATCACGGGATTGATTCTAGGGTCTTTGTGCCAGTCACAAAAGTGCACCTATGTTAC
>CABFPE010000046.1:1088117-1106375 GCA_900660155.1 Hofstenia miamia
ACCTTTTTGGATGATGCTACAATACAATAACACAAACATTACCAAATAATGAATATATGTTAGACAATGATAGACTATAACATTTTCAAAACCTGAAAAAAGCAATGGCGGATATTGAAGAGATGAAGATAGATGAAAATGCTTAGTTCAAAATTTTCTGAATTAATAGCAATGAAATTATATACAATATGTCTGATTTAGACAGTTTACTTGAAGAAGAATTCAATGAGGAATTCACAGAAGATATCAGAGATGAAAACATAGGAGAAAGGGTGCTGGCCCAAAGGATAGTGAGAAATAAACCTATATATGACCCTGAAATATTTCATTTAAATTTAATAACTGAATTTAGGAAATTTGAAGAAAATGATGAGAAAGAAAGTGTGACAGAATCAACAACAAGAGGAGCTCTCAGCCATGAACAGGAGAAGGAGAGTATGCAGAAGTTCTTAAATCAGATGTTGATTCAAGGGTAGAAGGGATGAGAACAAAGAGCCAATGAATAGATGACATAGAGTGAGAAGACGTCCTAGTAGTCCCCAAGGCTGATTCAAGGGCAGGGAGACAAATGGACAAATGGCCTCTCCCACCAGAGATCTGCACAGTTGATTCAAGGGCATGCATAGAACTGGTGCACAGCAGCACAACATTCCTTCCAAGAATCAATGACACAGATTCAAGGGCTGTGAGACACTTGGAGTTCCAGGGGAAGGTGTAAGTGGTGGACAAACTGTGGAGATATGAAAGCAATTCAAGGCTGACGTCATCCCCACAGGAACCACAACTGGTCAAGTTCTAATGGGAGTAACTATGAACCAATTCAAGGGTGAAACAGTAGAAACCATCAGCACAGATTCACAGCCCATGGACTGTGAATTGAGCACCAGCAAATTACCTTTACAGATGAAACAGCTACATGCCTCCTCAGACACTACCTCAGAGGGAACAATATGATCTAAGGAGAGAGAAAAACAATTGTCTAAGATCAATGGAGAAATTCTGCACCCCTATTTTATTGGAACAACAAAGATGCATTATAATGCTTTTGAAAAATTGTCACCAGAAACAAAATCACACATCAGAAAAATCATGAAAACTAAGGAAGAAACATACCACTAGTATTGGATGCAAATAACAGCATAAAAGTAAATTTGATAATAAGCTACCCATGAGATATGAATGAAACATTGGAGAGGCTCTACATGCATAGTATATGGTGCACATAATATTTGATGAAGAGTTCACATTGGATACTGCACAAGCTATAATGGCATACAAAGACAAAATAGTAGAGATACCGGAAATTAGGATGGATGAAGAAAACCTCACAATCATACATGTGTTAAAAAAAAGAATATACAAAAAACCTGGAAAAGAAGATTGACGAAACATTAAGAATGGCAAAAGTACAGAAGATGAGAATAGTGATAATCACAAGGTCAGCAAATGAAACAATCCCTGAACACATTAGAAACAATGCATGCCATAATGGCCTATAAAGATCAAATAGCAGAGATCCCAGAGATAAATATGGATCAAGATAATCTGACAATCATACATGTCCTAAAAGAGAAGCAATATAAAAAACCTCATGAAACAGGTAGACCAAATGTTAAGAATGGCAAAGATTGGTAATAATCATGAGATCAACAATCAATGACATTCCCAAACACTTATTAGATGCATGCATGCAAACAGAAAAATATATTCCCCTGGGAAAAAATACTAATGGATGCAATCACATTGGAACTAATTAGATTCAATCTACAAATAGATTATTGGGCGCAGATCTACAGAATAATGGTAGACCCATGCATTGTGATCAACTTATACAAACAAATTAAAACAATAGAATTGATGACGGACAAGGAAGGTGTTGAGAAGCTAACACATTATTCATTAAATGTAGGCTAACACAGAGGCAGGAAAACCTCCACCAAATCCAGAAGATCTGTGAAAATATGAAACTACAGAAAAAAACGGAGGAGAATTGGCCAGATATATAGAAGCACCATCAAGGAAATTCGATAAATCAATAGAGTTGGCACTCACAGAAGTAAACCAGGTATACAAACTAAGCACAAAGAAGGTCTTCTGGCAGTAAATATTCGAAGAGAAAAATGCGCCAGAGATTCAATACAAAACAACAGCATGGATACTGGCAATATTCACAACTGAAGATAAAGACATAAAACTACTGATTTCATGACATACAAGAAACAAATTAACAAAAGTCAAGAAATTTGAGATAGCACTAGCCCTGATCAACATGCAAATGAAGAACTGGCTTCTCAAAGGCCATATTGA
Source organism: Hofstenia miamia (assembly GCA_900660155.1). Classification (NCBI taxonomy): domain Eukaryota; kingdom Metazoa; phylum Xenacoelomorpha; order Acoela; family Hofsteniidae; genus Hofstenia; species Hofstenia miamia. The sequence goes on from CABFPE010000046.1 coordinate 1,090,425, forward strand.
GAAAATGGAGTTGCCCAACAAGGCAGAAAAACCATTACAGACAATGGAAAAGATAATTAGTTGTCTATAGATGATATGGCAAACAAGACAGGGATATGCCTGAACAAAATAACAATATTTGAGTAACCAATGAAAAAGCATATGTGGGGAGCAACATCAGAAACACGGCTAAAACAACTGGAGAACCAACCATGGATCACAATGAGAAAAATCATAAAAAGAAAATTAGTAATCACCAAGGAGATCAGATACACAACAGTAAGAAGAACATGCAGAAAACATTAGAAAAAGCAATGGAAAAGTATGAGCAAGACCGTCTGTGATGTACATTCACTAAAATAATTAAGAGTTCAGAGATGATGAAGAAAGGTGGGATAGCTGAACCAGTGGAACTCTGTGAGATGGTAACAAAATTGCAGAGAGAAATCATGGAGAGGAGGAACTGCTAACATTCTTGCAACTACTAAAGAAACTAATGTTCACAGAGGCATTTACAAGAACAGAACTGGAAGAGTTTCTCAAACCATACAACAAGCTGGTGGTGGACATTGAATGCATAACCTTGAGAGAAGACATAAAAGAAGAAATATGATTAAAGCTGAGCAGGAGAGGATTGACGCAAGTGTTCTGGAATTTGATCACAGATGAGAAAATGAACAAATGTAGCATCACCCAAACAAAGAAAAAAAGCTGCAAAAACATTGAGCAGAAATGAGAATAAGATCAAAGAAATGATTATTAAGAATATTGTAATAGATCATTTTGATTAATTTAGATTTATTTGTATTATGCAACCAAGAAACAATATGTGTCAAATTGGCACATTACACAACAACACAGACTTCTGGGCATCACTACTGGAATACCAGAGAGACACAGTAAAAATAGACGGAAAGAAAAAACAATTCCAATTTTTGCCACACACTGAAATTGAGGGACTGCCAGAAATAAACCTGGATAAAAAAGGCCAAGCCATGCTACGAATACTAATGAGGGAGGAAATATTTGAAAAAGAAATAGTGGACAAAGAGAGAGACGACATAATCCTTAGTGAAATCATAAAAAAGATAGAAGAACTTTGGACAACACTATCAAAATTAATGGCAGGATACTATGAATGCTACAAGTGGAAAATCAACAAGAACAGATTACTATACGTCAAAGCCAACAATAACCAGATTGCAATACCAGACTATTTTAAAAGAGAGTTGATAAGGAAGATGCACAAGAAGGGCCACCTGGGAATCCCACAAATGGAGAAAACTTTTAATGCAAGGTTTATAATGACAGTCATAAGAAGAGTTACCAAGGATATCATTAATAAGTGCACAACATGCCTCCTTAATAACCAGCAAAATTTTCCAATGCAAAGAGCACCACTAGAGAAAATTATTGCAACACAACCAACTGAAATAGTCCACAAGGACCTGGAAATGTTATCAAAGGATGCAGAAGGCTACCAATATCTACTGGTGATGGTGGATAACTTTACAAAATATGCAAGGATGGTCCCAACGAGGAACACTATGGCAGAAACCACAGCAGAACTGGTACTAAAAGATTGGATACTACGACTTGGGCTGATGGAAACAATTATAATGGATAAGGGGCCCCAATTCAAGAGTGGACTTTTTCAAGAGATGTCAAAACTCCTGGAAATTGCAAGTGAATGGACTACTGCATACCACCTGCAGGCCAATGGAGCAGTGGAGTGACTAAATCAAACACTAATCAAGTTAATTAGAGTAGCAACATCAAGGATAGGGGGAAGCAGATGGAGAGAAGTCATCAAGATGATCGAATACTACTATAACACCTCATTACATGCAACAACAAGAGTCTCACAATTCAAGGCAATGTTCAGAAGAGAAGCAGCGACAAACTTTCAATGCAATACACTAATTACAGTGGAAAGTTGGATAACAAATATGTAACACAACTGAAGAACCAAATCACAGGAATCCACAAAACGATGTGCCACAACACAAAGAGATCAGCAGTGAGACAGCAATGGAATTACAATAAAGAATTTACGGGCACACACACAAAGTAAGAGATAAAGTATAGGTGTTTACACCAATTATGCTCACAGACACAAACAAAGTCTGGAAGTTGAAAACAGTATGGTCCAGCCCTCACACAATAACACAAACACTACTGAATAATGAATACATGCTAGATAACAATAAACCATTACATTTCCAAAACCTGAAGAGAGCAACAGCAGACATTGAAGAGACAAAGATAGATGAGAACACTGAATTCAAAATATGCCAAATCAATGGCAATGAAACCATATACAATAAGTATGATTTAGATAGCTTACACAAAGAAGGATTTGATGACAAATACACAGCAGACATTGGGAATGACATGATGAGATAGAGAGTGCTGCCTCAGAGGACAACAAGAAATAAACCTATATATGACCCTTAAATATGGGATATAAATTTACTAACTGAATTTAGGAAACTAGAGGAAAATGATGCACCCACCAATGAAGAAGAGAGTTTGCAGAAATCAACAACTGGAGGAACTCTCGACCATGAACAGGAGAAGGAGAGTTTGCAGAAGTTCTCAAACCAGATGTTGACTCCAGGGCAGAAGGGACAAGAATGAGGAACCAACAAATAGACGATGTAGAGTGAGAAGGCGTCCTAGTAGTCCCCAAGGCTGATTCAAGGGCAGGGAGACCAACTGACAAGAAGCCTCTCCCACCAGGGATCTGCACCGCCAATTCATGGGCACACAGAAAACTGGTGCACAGCAGCTCAACTTTCCTTCTGAGAGTCCATGACGCTGATTCAAGGGTGGTGAGACACTGGGAGTTGCAGAGGAAGGTGTAAGTGGTGGAAGAAACATGGAGATGCGAAAGTGATTCAAGGCTGATGCTATCCCCACAGGAAACACAACTGGTCAAGTGCAGGTAGGAGTAACTGTGAGCTAATTCAAGGGTGAATCAGTAGAAACTATCAGCACAGATTCACAGCCCATGGACTGTGAACTGAGCACCAGCAAACTACCTTTTCAGATGACCCAGCTACATGCCTCCTCAGAGAGAACTGTACAATCTAAAGAAAGAGAAAAACAGATCGTCTAAAATTGATGGAGAAACACTACATCCCTATTTTATTGCAACATCGAAAATGTGGTATAATGCATTCACAAAACTGTCCCCAGAAACAAAAGCACACATCAGGAAAGTCACAAAACTCAAAGGAAAAAATCTACTGATAGTGCTCAATGCCAACAATAGACCAAAAGTAAATGTGATTATAACCTACCCATGAGAGATGAATGAAACATTGGAGAGACCATACATGTGAAGCACAGTGCACATCATATTTGATGAAGAGTTCACATTGGATACTGCGCAAGCTATAATGGCATACAAAGACAAAATAGTAGAGATACCAGAAATTAGGATGGATGAAGAAAATCTCACAATCATACATGTGTTTAAAGAAAAAGAATATATAAAAAACCTTGAAAAGAAGATTGACGAAACATTAAGAATGGCAAAAGTACAGAAGATGAGAATAGTGATAATCACAAGGTCAGCAAATGAAACAATCCCTGAACACCTACAAGAAGCATGCATGTAAACGCATGCATGTAAACTTTGAGAGAAGACACCAAAAGAAACAACCATCCCAGAACTGATACGATTTGATTTACAAATAGACTACTGGGCGCAAATCTATAGAATAATGGTAGACCAAACCCTCTACAAACAAACAAAAACAAATGAGCTGATGGCAGACTCATATGGTATAGAAAAAGCTAACACACTATTCATAAAATGTAGCCTAACACAACGGCTGGAACACTTACAACAGATCCAGAAAATATGGAAAAATATGAAACAAAAAGTGGAGGAGAGTTGGCCAGAAATCAAAATCAAAGCGCCACCACAAAAATTCCACAAATTGGTAGAAATAGCATTGATAGAGGTAAACACGAAAAAAGACTTTAAACAGTTAATATTCAAAGAGAAAAATGCACCAGAAATCTGTTTCAGAACAACAGCATGGATATTAGCAATATTCACAACCAAGGAAACAGAATTAAAACTTCCAATCTCACAACATACCAGACACAAGTTAGCAAAAGTGAAGAAATTCGAAATTACAATGGCTCCAATCAACATAAAAACGAAAAACTGGTTACTAAAAGGTCACATCAAAAGGTTGGAGTCACCAAATAAATACATACAATGGAAAAAATACTCAGTCATATGATAATGAATGACAGCCTAATGGGAAAAATGTCGATAATAGATATAGCTAACAAAATGGGGATATGCCCAAGCAAAATCACAATATTCAATGAACCAATGAAAAAATATATGTGGGGAGCAACATCTGAAACATGAATGAGACAAATGGACAACCAGCTGTGGATAACTACACAAAAAATCATTAAACAAAAACTAGCAAGCACAGAAGAAATCAGGAAAATAGTACTACAAAAGAACATGCAGAGGACACTCAAATGTGAAATGGAATGATACGAACAAGACAGCCCATGATGCACATTCACAAAAATTATAAGAAGTGCAGAAATGATTAAATGAGGAGGAATAATGGAACTAGAGGAGGTCTGTGAGATGGTCACAAAGACACAATCGGAAATAATGGAGGAGAAGTTGCTAACATCCTCACAACTACTGTTATCTCCCAAAACTCAGGAGACAATCAACAGGATAAACATAGAAAAGTGGGGAGAGATAAGTCCAGTGAGAACAATAGTGTAGCATCCTCCAAATGAAATCATAAATAAGCTGAAAACATCACAAGAAGAGATTAAGATCGAAAAGAAGTTGANGTGTCAAAAAAGAGATATTTGTGCCTGTTGATAAAAATACTTTTTGACTAACTGACGCTTTCATTATTTTCAGCCGCCATCTTGGCAGAAAGTTCAAATTTGAATTGACAGGTACTTCTATTGGAAATACTATAAATAGATAAAAAAACCCTGTGAGAAGTTGATAAAGAATTTTATTTGGAATTCTTATTTTGTTTCATATTAATGGTTTGATTATTTGTTACAATGTTGAGCTAATCAAGTGGTGTTTAGTAGTGATCTGGATACATCACAGGGAACAATTCTAGGGTCTCTGTGCCAGATCACGAAAGTGCACATATGTTAGGCATAGGGGTTTTTCTCTTGATTAGTCGACTAGCATTTCATTTCTACATGTATTAAATAATTGATTGTCAGCAAATGGTTGGATGACCAAAACTTTAGGAATCATATTAATATTATTTTAGATCCAAATTAATGGATCTATTAAACTGGATGTTCAGGCAGATGCCCACTAGGAGATCATTGTAGAGATTATTGCATGGCTTCGTCACCTAAAAAGTGAGCAGTTAATGCTAGGTTATACAAGTTAACAGAAGAAACTAGTCAAGCAGTAATAACAAGTAAATCCTTACATGCAATAACACAGCTAACATTATATAGTAACAGTAGATAAACAGTGATAATGCCTGGTAGAGGATGTTACAGTAAATAATCAAATACTCGACTAGTACCTGTTTGATCGACTCTAATTTACAATTTTCCCTCGTAATTCTGTTCTGCTATTAATTACACAACGTCAGCGTTAATTAGAGTATGCTGTTTGGCCATCTTTGTTTTTGTCAAATACTGTCGAGTAAATTTTAAATATAAAACTGCATAAAACAATTTACAAATCAAATAATCGATCATAACCATGTGTTTACATTTTAATCATTATTATATATCATTGAAATAAATGATGGAATATTTTGAAGAGAAAAGCAGGTGGGGAGGGACTGCAGAATAAAAGTCCCGCTCCAATAGACCCGCCATTTTTCAGAATCTTAAATAGAAAATTAAGAGTTGATTTTAAAAATTGCTGAATTTTTTATCCAGAATCTTGATATAGTTGTCCGTGTTCATTTACCTTTCTTGAGGCTTGCTATTATGATTGAAGGATGCTTGATTCAATTTGAAATGTAGCAGAATTGAGCCTTAATATCCCTACAGGGCTCCAACAAATGTAGGGAACAATTGAAATGTAATTTAATCGATGCACTTAGCATTTTCTATTGATCCAGTTTAAAGATTTTGTACTTCTTTCAAAGCGCCTGTTCATTGAACTCTTTGACTGTGTACAATATAATATTAGAGAAAACTGTTTACAATATAATGTTAAAGAAATATCCAAATTAACGCCCTGTGTTGACTTCTTTATGTCCTGAAGGAAAATAGTAATATTTCTTAATGCCTTTACTGAAGCAGTATAAGTTCTATCTACTAACTGTCCACAGCATTATGTAAATTGGGGAATCAGTTCTGTCAACTTTGTAATTTACTTAACTTAAGTATGGTAGATGTTAGATCCATTGCATAATAAAATCCCAATCTATGTAAAGTTTTAAAATTTTTTGAAAATTCGAAAATTATTGTGAAAATTAGATAAATATTTGGCAAATAATTGCATTTGGCATTGATTTGCATATAAAAGAAAAAATTTGGCATTAATTTGGAATGCTTTGCAAAATTTTCCAAGATAGACCTAATATTTGCACTCCATTTTTCTTCCTCATGAGGAGGACTGCAGTCCCATAGTCCCCTTTCAACCCGCCACTGCTTATTGCTATTTGAAACAAAAAATAACATGCAGGACAACGGTAAACAATTTAATTTGTCAATGAATTATGATTATTAGTAAACTAACAAAAGCAAATAAACAAAATAAATATGTTCATCTCATCTCAATTTTTGCGAGGCTGCTGAATCTTTAACAGACATAAATGTTAAATATGGTTAGAAGCATTGAATATGAAAACATAATTTTTATACTTTTAATCTTTATTCATCAAATTAAAAGTGTTTTTCAGCATTTTTTTTCTAGAATCGAACCTGAATATGTTTAGGGAATGAAGACGAATTCTTTTTATTTCTTTTGATGGAGCAATTTATAGTAACTTAAAATTCTACGCAATTGAATTATATTGAAATGCTTGTAAATGTAATGCAGGCCTATGCTACTGGTACTGGGCTGAGTGTCTAGCCAATTAGATATCCAGCTATTACACCATAAGTAAATGTGAAGTTATTTGTCTACACAATAGCTAACACAATATTAGAGAATATGAATAGGACGCATTCTTAAAACGATTTTGACAAGCATTTAGAAATAGTCTCTCTAAGCCAATTTCACTTCAAATTTGACTGATATAAAATTCAACTTCAATACTATTGCAATTAGTGAAAGGGTATGCAACATGTTGGTAACATTAATTTTGTACATTTTCATTTCCCTTGCAACTTTTGAAAAAAGTAAGTGAAGTAATTTTGGTTTATTATATATCAAATACAATTTTATATATTTAACCTGCATCTAGATGAGTGAAAAATCTTAGGAATATAATACAACTCCTAGTATTCATACTAAGGGAATTCTTACTAAATGGACAATGAAGATCTGTTAAGTTTGATAACTTGATCTATAAAATAGACACATGCACACAAACAAAAATCCTTTGTAAATGCAGCTCTTTAAATGTGTATATCAAATGATTACTATTGAATATACTATCTTTTTGTTTCTATTGAGTGAATATTTCATTAATTAAAAATGTATTGGTTTTGGCTTTGTTAGCTCTTCCAGTTTTCAAAAACTTTGGCAAAATCAACTATATATTTTAAAGTTAATTTTTGTTGACAGTGGCAATTAAATTATTTTAAGATATCATTAGAATTTTGCATGAAGACTTTCAAAAATTACTAAGACTTTTTTTGAACTTCTCAAGGTTCTTTAATTTGCAAATAGTTATAAAAAAATTAACAATTTATGTACTTTCAGTCCTACTTTTGCTATATATTTTGGTTAATAAGGTTATCAAAATTCAATTTAAACCTTTCTTTAAATGTTTTAGATTCTTTGTCTTGGCTGTTGTATATTTAAGTAGTCATACAATGACTTTGATTTGAATAATCTGAATTTAAATTTAGGCAAAGCTGTGATTGCAAAAATAATTATATGGAAAGCATATAAAAGTTCATGCAATTTTACTTTTTGTTCTGCATCCACAAAATCTGAAAAATGATCTTGCATAATACACATTCTGAAAACCAATATGGGCCAAGCCAATTCCTATTTGTCAGTCCGTAGATAGATTCAAAGCAAATGTAGGCCTGATTAGGTAAGGCATTCTCTTCAATGTTGATTAGTAAGGCTTGTGCAAACTTATGCAGCATGGAATCAAAAATGTAATTCAGAAAAGAGAAATTTAAATTCAAGCAAATTTTACATTTTACATGACTGCAGACGAATTAAGTGAAAGCAGGAATTGATTGGCATTATAATATCAACAATTACTGCTTTCAGAAACGTTTATGATATTTTCAAATTTATCAGAAGAAGTAGCTTACTTAATTGCGGCCACTAAATTCTAGATGTCGTGTCTAACAAACAATGGCAATTTTAATCATCTGATAATTTCCATTAGCCTGTTTTCAATAAGCCCAAATAAAGTGGGTACCCCACTCAGTGATATTTCATGTCAGTACTACAAAGCTAAAAAGGAAAATACCTTGATATTTAATGAATTTTAATAATTCATGTATACAAGCATGTCGAAAAACAATTGTGTTTACTCTATAAACGAATAAAATATCGGCATTTTTCAAATTTTTCATTTAAATACCAGTCAGGTACTTGGGTACCAATTACTTCCTTTGATAATATCATTGTTTTGAATTAATAGTAACGTAATATTTTAATTTCAAATTTATTATATTTTTAAGTAGTTTTTGAGTAGACAACTGAAGATTGGATGAGAGTGATGTAAATTCTAGCCGTAATTGAAGAGCAAAATAATAGTATAGAAGATGAAAACTCTCTGTATTACTGAAACTTTTCATATATATATATATATATATATATATATATATATATCTGAAAAGACTAAATGGACCCTTGTCACTTTTCATCACAATTTCCACATTACTGCATACAATGCTTTTTGTTTTTTCATATTCACTATAATTAAGCAGCAACAACTTCAAAAGATGAAAAATCTTCATTGAAGGGTTAGCAAGTGATACATGTAACAAAAAATGAAATAGTAGTTCCAGTTAAAATTTTGGATTAGAATCTGCTTCCATTACCAATGTTGCGTCGAATTTTCGTAAAAAACATAATTATGTGAGATACCAAAGAAAAAATGTTGTCAAAAACCCCAAAAATGTGAAACTTTCACTCAGCCCATATGTCACATACACATAAACATATATTCTTTTTCTAGGTAATAAAAGTTATCTGGGGAAAGTGAGTACTTCACTGGTAATATACTATATATAAATGTGATGCAATCTACTGAATCTATAGTTTGGCAATATGCTAAATTTGCATAATGAATGATTGCAAATTATAGGCAGACTTTCAAGATTCAAATATTGATTTCACATAATATTTACCATGTGCAGAATGTAATTTTAAATTTCAAATTGAGCATGAAATTCAACATAGCAATTAAAATTTAAACTTATTTGCACAAATCACGTGGCCCTGTGATTTTTCTAAGTATGAAGTCGGCCATTTCATCCACAATTGTTCACTCGTCAAAGATTTTGACCAGCTATTAAATAAAAGTTATGATATCCAATTGTTAACTAATATACAAAACTACAATAAAGATATACAAAAAATATTCATACTATCTAAAATACCTTATATACAGGTTGTTCTGAAAGTCTTGGACACATTTGAAGTAACCATATCTCCTTCACTATGAATTGTAGCAAGATAACATTTGTGCCATTTTAAAACAAAATTATATTAAGTTTATCGTAAGGCTATTGCTTTTTGCATTTTTAAGCGCATTAATGGGGTTTATTTAACCAGAAAAAGTTTTTTTGTGCTTGAATTTGAAAAATCATGGATTGTTCAACGTGAATTTCGGCAAGGAGCGTCCAGAGAGGAAATCGTAGTGAGATGACATTGTAAATTCATAAAGAATGGGTGCTTATGCCCAGCTAAAAAGACAGGAAGTCTCTCAACTTGATGCAATGTAGAACACGTTTGGCAAGAATTTGACTATCGGCTTATTGATGTGTTTAGTTTGACCAATGGACATATTTGCAAATTGCATATAAATATTGAGATTACAAGTGTTGTGAATTACAAGATGCCTTTTTTATTTCCTTAATAGTTTCCCAGATAATCAATGTAAGAATGTGCCCAAGACTTTTGGAACACCTTGTATAATTCGTATTTTCTTTGTCCTCCATGACTTTAATAAAAGCAGATAAACGGGTGTGCATTAAAGACATACGTTTTCAGTCCAATTGTGGAGCGATTTATTTTGTTCAAGTGTGTAAGATTGCTTCCTTCAACTTTCAAATGGATTGAGAGATTTCTTCGGAACCCATTTTCTTCATTACTGTCTTATGATTTTCAATTGAATTCAGATCCGCTGAACTTGAAGCTCACGAAACCAGCCATGGCATTTCTTAGATACGTGTCAAGATGCAGAGTGCTGCTGAAAATGAAATTATATGTCCAATGAACTGAAATGTCCGATGAAATCAATACATTGAAAATGTGGAAAAATCTGAATCTGATATGGCAATTATTGTGAACAACAAATAATAACTCCAATAAATACTTTGTGGTTTTGTTTCAATTATATATATATATATATATATTCTGCAATTAAAGTCGCAAACTGTTTTGTTCACATTCTCATATCATTTTCGTCAAACGAATTAGGGAATTTCAGAATTCTGGGTTTTAGATTAATCTATGCATTTCATTTTAATTGTGAAGTTTATCATAATAATTATTGGTACATTGAAACAATGCTCACAAAATCATCACATGGCGCAAAACTGGAATAAGATAGTATACAAGAATTAACTACATATCTCAGTGATTTGAAAAATGAAAAAATGAAAAAATTATAATTCCCATATCAAGTCAAATGGATGTCTTGCTGAGGAAATTGAATGTTCCTCCATATTCCACTAGTGGGTAGACTTCGAGAAGCCACACTAAAAATTGTAATTTCCACAGTAATTAGATCTTTTATTTTGAAAATTTAAGCAATTTCGTGCAATAGAAGAACTTTTGCCTCATGGAATATTTTCAAACAAAATTCCTTTGGTCCATTATTTGAAATTAAATCATCTACTATCAAAAAGCAGATATAACGCATTGCGCAGAGTGCACAAAACTGCATCATGTCAAGCAAATGATTATGTAGCATATTCTAAGAATATCACACAGTATTACTAACACAGTATTAGCCTTCAATAATCAGAAATCAGAATTGTATAGATCAAATTCGTTGAACACTGTTGAATATATCCTAGTATATATTCTTCACCAATGTGTTAATGAAATTTGAACACAGCAAATTATAATGGAATATTTACACTTTGATTAGATTTCAAAAGTTTTTCATGGCAATATTAAAAAAGTTTATTGTCAATTATTGTTTTATTAGCTTTCAGACAATACTAACTCAGAGCTGAAATTTAAAATATTCTTATATTTTAAATATCATAGTTTGAATAAATGACATGTAACAATTATCTTTGTACCATTTTTATATTTTTTAGAATGGTGTATTTTATTCAAATTCCAAATTGCTGTGTTTTTGATTATATATTTTGCATTCTAATTTTATATCAAGAATCTAGCAGTAATATGGCATTCTACTGAAATTTGTTAAATTTATTCAAAAATAGTAAAACCTCAAATCTGACATACATTTCTTCTTTAGGACTAATAGATTAATTCTGTATATAAGTGAAAATTTTGGTGTGCTTCGTAGAAGCTTGAATTTTTCAATTTTTTTTGTCTCTCTAGGTAATGGGTTCCAAGTTCGAATATCGGTATTAATGAATGATTGCTTCAAAACATTATTTTGTAAATTTAACCAGGTAAAGTGTTTCGATACCGAACTCTGCTTATGCATAAAACCAGGCATTGAAATAGCAATATACAGTGGTAATTTCTTTATGAGATAAAAAACGTTAACATCTTCTTCAATAAGACTAGCTCTTCGGAAAAGGATAGATCTCGAAGTAAACTGCTTAGTTCTGGAAGAATGTTTCTTTGAAACATTTAGAGACCATTTTAATTGGACATTAATTTTTCTATAAAATCGTCTTTTAGATCATTAAATATGCAGGTTACATCGGGATATTAGATTAAATTACAATCAGCTATCATATGAATGTTGTTTACATATATACTGAAAAGAAAGGGACCCAAAGTTGTCCCATGAGCGCCACATTTGTTAGCAAGTAGCCAATCAAAAAATTCATTATTTACTTATGTTTCTATGTTTCTTTGTTTCAAATAGCAAGTTATCGCATTTCTGCTATTGCTAGAAAATCCCAAATATGATTTTAATTTTTTTAATTAGTGTGCTATGATCAATAGAATCGACAGTTAGAAACATTTCCACAGGCAATCGCTACGAATTTATTTGAATCCAGTGATGCATTCAATACGGAATCAATATAGTTCAAAAATATCTACTAAATCTAAATTGTGGATTTCACTGTAAGTTGTAATTATTTAGGTTATCCGTTATTTGATCATGTATATATATATATATATATATATATATATATTTACATGAATTTTTTTTATAAGATTACTAATGCATTAGGCTCATCCCAAAAAATTCAAGTTATCTATGCATATGAAACATCTTTGTATCTGAGATTATCTCCAGTTGGAAGCTTGTCAAATGGTACATGCACTTTGACAGACACATTATCAGGTATTGTTGCAGATCGTAAAGCAATTACCTCTCACTATGGAAATCATTACATACAATTTTATAATCTCAACTCAAGCACAGAATACACAATTCTTTGCATTTATCTCGATAATGGTATTAAGAAAGAAGTAAGCAAAGAGTCAATATATACAGGTTAGATTTTCAATAAATAAATTGAAAACTATTTATTAGAAAGTTCGTGGTAAAACATAAAAATATTATTCTTGTTCTTTCTGAATATCACTGTGCTTATTTTTACAAGCATTTTGAATTGGAAATTCAAACCTATTTTCAAATTGTGAGAACAAAAAGCAAGTTAATTCTGTTATTTTTCTTTTCCTACTAAGTTGTAGTTAATCCGTATAATGAGACATAAAATTTTTCAAAATTACTTTCAATTATATTCATTGTAAATGTAGTCATTGTTGGTACTAAAGTTGATCCCATTACCATTCCGTCAATCTGTCTACACGCAGTTTTACTAAATAGGAATTATTTCATGCAACATCTTTCAAGAAATGTATTCAAAGTAGAATGAGATATCATAATTTCTACTTCTGGTATTATTCTCAATATATGATCAATTGTTTTTCTTATGGGGATTTTAGTAAATAATGATATCACACAGCTTGCTAAACATGTAAATCTTTTTTGTTATTCATTTGGTAAGTGGTATTTAAATTTTTTAGAAACTCAGATGTATCACGAAATAATATTTAGTTGAAATTCATTTTAAGCAATTTGAATTTTGAAGTTTGTTGTAGATAAAATTGGTATATTCAAACGACAAACAAATATGAATATATACCCTAATGTTGGAATCATTCAGTAACGATCATTCAGTGAACATCATCCCCTTACCGCCAGCCCGAAAGCTATCCGTCAACAACACAATCATCTCAAACCTTGTTTATCTATAAGGTCCATCAAACAAGAAACAACCTCTCTCATCACCGGTCCGTTCTCATAATCTGCTTACTTATAAAACAACAACAATTAATTCATATCCTGGTCATAACTTTTATCAACTTTCGCAAAAGATCCAGAGTTACCCAGCAACGCATATTAACTCCGTCTTTATAAATACAGGTCTTATTGACGTACTCAAATCTACCGACATCAAGCAATTTCAGCTAAACATCAATCATCTTGTATCTCTAATCCACTCCAGTCTGTAAACATATCATAGCTAGATTCAATGAAAACTTATCGCATCTATCTGCTAAAAGATTCAATGTCATTCATGTCTTCAAAGTCTTTCTAAATTCGCCACGAATTATCAACTCCAACCTATTCACTAGTGTTAGGATCCACTTATCTCCTTAAGAAATTGCTCATATTACTCAAGTCTTAAAAGGATTCATCCAACCTCGTTTATTTTCGCCTATCCCAAAGCTGCCTATTCTTCTAATCGTCGAGCTCTTCTTCCAAATCATTCTCTATCCAAAATTTTATAAAAATGTACAGAAATATGGGTAAATTTTGTTATACATTATTTAATCATCTTGCTATTTTACAAAATATGCCTCTATATTATATAAATGTACATCCACACGTTTCAAAACGTCAGCATTTAAAATATCATGCATATATAGTTAAATTCATTTCTTCTTAATCACTTCAATAAATATTTTTATTTCATAAGATTACTTCTCACAGGAGATATTGTAGCATAATCCCGGATATATAATCATGTTGTATTATTAGTGGTCAAAATAAGAGATTCGGTGCTATTTATTTTAATCTAATCCATGTGCCTTATGCTTTTTTCTGATTGGTCGCTGGCTGTTCGATAGATGACTGATCGTCTGCTCAGCACTTTTTGTTAAACATAAATATTTACTTTTGTTTAATGTGTGATTTCTGATATTGTCAGATGTTTTAATTTAAGTTTTGATTTCCCAACGTTCAGTTGTATTATTTTTTATTACATATTTCCCAAACTGCTATTCGATTAACCTTTTAGATATAATAAATTTTAATAAATTGGCCTTTACTTTTCCGGCTATATTTTATTGTTTTTTCATCATTTTATATTAATGTTTACTATGTACAGTAACTAAATATAGGGCATCGCTTCGGGTACAGCAACGCTACTGGTGACCAAAACTGACTACCAGTAACCACTTCTGTACCCTAAGGGATAACGTAGGTTTAGGGGAGTAAGGTTTTTGTTACATGTACGATAACAAGCCAGTGTGGCCTTTCAACTTTCAATGAGCTGAGCGTAGGGATTAGGTCTTTCTTAGTTCTGCGCCAGCTGGAGGCCATCTCAACTATCAGAAGATTTACCAAGATATTTCTTCTCTGGGTTGTTATTGGAGTACACAATTGGTTCCACGTTACTTCGCTAAACTGCAATTTATTACTTGTTCTTTGTTTGTTTGGTTAGAATGTTCCACTGTGGAATGAAGTCCCAAGGAGTGAACATTCTACAATATTAAACTGAATTCTGGCCGAATTCTAGAAGAATCGCAAATAGAAAATAAACTAAAAAAATACAACAATAACTCTACATTCATTTACCTGAATTCTAGAAGTCTCAATTCAAACTGAAATGATTTTTTAACTTAATAAATATGATAGGTCAAACCGCAATATTCTAAATTACAGAAACTTGGTTACAGCATGACACTGACTCTAAGTTGTCTAATCCTGAACGATATCATTTCGCTATTTGCATAAAAAACCGAATAGATAGAGGTGGTGGACTCATGATGCGCCAAAATGTTGAAAATCAGTGCGTAAATTCGACTATGAATCAAACCAAAATATATTTGAATCACTATGGATAGAAATTACATCATTTGAAAATAAATGCCATAAAGAACTGATTAATATCACATACAATCCCAATAAGAATTATCATACTGACCATATAAAATTTAAGGCAAATGATATTTCTGAGATAAATGACACCTACTATTCCATAAAGATATTTGGTGACTTTAATTGAAATTATTTAAATGAACTTGAAAAAAATCTTTAAAAAAATTTTGTGCCACACACGACTTTCGTTGAAAAAATATTGATTGCCTTAAAAAACATGACAACTTAATTGACTATTTCCAAGCAAATTCAGACTTATATTCTAAGTCCTTAAAGATCAAATCATTCAGCGAATATGCTCTTTGCATATATATATATATATATATATATATATATACACATG
>CABFPE010000046.1:1115929-1139346 GCA_900660155.1 Hofstenia miamia
GGGGGGGGGGTTGTGCAGTGGGTCATTCAGCCAAACTTACACTCACATAAACTACATTTGTTCTGCTTCCTGTCACCTGGTGCAGGCAATGTATTCGATCTGTTTCTTGAGGGCATTCACAGTTGAATACAGGACAGTATTTAGTTCTGTTATTTATTTATATTTTAGAATTATTATTTTCTTTGATTATTTGGAATTTGGCTTCGTTTTTTCTGTCCTTTGATTGATTTTGTAGTAATTTGCTTTGTAAGGTGATGGTATCTTGAATGTGATTATTTCCTTATGCGTTCCTTATTTCACAAGCATCATGGTTTTCATCATTATTATGTACACATACATGCTAAACATAATATTTTCCTTAATTATATTTTTCTATACCATGCGACTCATACTTTACATTTCTCTAAAATTTCTTAATTTTTACTGATTAAATTGTTAATGATATATTTTACTAGAAAATGAAATTGAAAGTCTAGAAAGTAACTTAATTATGTTGAAGTAAATTCACAATACATACGTATGTAATCTGACGTCCATTTTGGATATACATGATTTATATGTCAATTGAGTTATTGAAAATTGAAAAAAGATTTGTTGAAAAAAAATATAAATGTGAAAAAAAACTGTTTGACACCTTATTTATCAAAAAATTTGTGCTTATTGAAATTTTTAAAATTAACATTTCTTAAAAATACATTGATAAAAGTTTTTAACATTTAACTCCATTTGATCCTAGTGACCTATACTTTGATATTACGCTGTCATTTTGGACTGCCAAATTTTTTGTACTAAATGTTAGTTCAGCCAAACTATGCCCAGTTCCCATCACTAAACTAAACCAAACCAAACTTATCACAAAATGCTTGTTTAAAATCCCCATCACCCCACTGAACGTAAAAAACTGGTTACATTTGGAACAGACAGTCTCAGCCTCTCCTCTTAAGTACAGATGATGAAACATTGATTGCCTCAAAAAATATCTTATGAAAATCATGAACTACAAGAACCCTTTTGGTAAGCTGTCACAGATCTACATTCAAAATAAACTCAGAATACACAAAAACAACATTGAGGTATTTCATTACAACATTAAAAAATACATGTGGGGTGCCACATCCGCAACCCTCTGGAAATGTTCGCCTCACAGCACACAAGCATACATCCTCAACTGTAACAATAACAGTATCTACACAAAGAACATGGAGCTCTTCACATACCTGTTAGCACCTTATCCAGAACATAGATTCAGCAATATCTAAACTGCAACCTTTGTTACACAATTGAACTTCATCCAAAAACCCTATTCAGCCACATGCAGAAGAACTTCTAAATTTCTGCTATTTTCAAAATGTCTAAAAGAACAGATTGAAAAATTGGTCAAAATAGAAAATCTCACGTAATGAGTTAATTAACACCCACATATGGACTCGCACCAAGGATCAAAATATGCTAATCGAACGTTCTATCCTAAAAAAAACACCAAATTTGTATTATGCAAATTGTTCACCCACCGAAAACACTGTCTAACATTGAACTCATCAAACAATCGTTTTTTGTTGCAATTTATGCAAAACTCGATCTAAAAACTCTTCATATGAGGAAATTGACCAGCTAAAAATTTGACGGCATCTGACGTCATTTCTTAACATCGTTCTGCATTTTAATTTCATTTTTTTAACTGTAATTTGTATATTTTTTACTGTAGCGGTAGATATATTCAATATTACTAAAATGTTGTTTGTTGTGCAGGTAGATAGATGTCTTAGCTTCAATATGGATAAAAATTTTTTGCTCTAACTGTTGTTCTAGTGGAATTCCTGAGCCAAAATATTTTTATACTTTTTCAAGGGGAAATTCCGGTTTTTCTAAATGTTTTGCTTAATTCTGTTGTTGGAAATTTTAAATCTAAAAATGTCATTTATTGGGTAGATAGACACATATCTTAGCTTCAAAATCAATACAAAAATTTTACACTAGCCATTATTCTAATAGGGTCCCTGAGCTAAAATATTACTTCTATATATGTTTGCAAAAGAAAATGTCAGTTTTTAGAATGTTTGACTTAAATGCGTGTTCACATTTTAAAAATCTTGAATTTTCGTTCGTTTGTATATTACTTGACATATTAAGAATTTAAATACATTAAATTTTAATTAAATCTAATCCCACAAATGATTGTGGCGACAATATTTTGCATTGAACATTTGAATCTAGTTAGTATGAATTCATTAGAACACAAAAAACCTGTTGCTGAAATTACTAATGTTATTGAATTTAGTAATTTGTTTAATCCCCATTATTATATTGATTCGTGCAAAATTTGCATACAATTGAAAGTCTTCACAAACATGTATATATTTCAGCTGTAATTAATATTTCTATCATAAGAAACAGTATATGAAACAACTTTTATTGCTTGTTAATTTTTTCTTATCTTGAAATTTCGACTGATTTCAGTTATTTCAAGCTAATATATAATTCATTGACTGGTAGATTTTAAGTTTAATTTCATTTTTTAAAAGTTCAGGCTGATGCCCATTATCAAACTGGAATAGCTGGTTGCCTAAAAAGTAATTGATTACGAATCGATGGAAATTAATATTAGTTGTTTTCCAAGTCATTCTAAAGACTACGCAGTTTGCGAGATAGACATTGCCCCGCAATAGACATCTGCGAAACAAAGAAGTAAATTACTATTGTAAGTGCACATTCTAGCTTGGGTGATGCTTCTACAGTATCTCAATGATAATGTTTATTAGAACAATCCTCAAACAACTGATGCTCTGAAGGCAGCAATCACAGAAAAGATCTGAAAAATTCCCAAAGAGACATGATTGAGGGTCATTGACAATTTTGCACGACGCATTCAATATTGCCTACAAAGATGATCACGCCATTTAGAGCACATTTTGGAAAAAACATAGAAATTCTAAGTTAACCGGAGAATATAGCTGAAAATTTGCAGTAAACTTATCCATTGACTAAAGTTACAATCTACAAAATTTGATAACATTTGATGTACCTATGTAGGAATAATACAGATTTTTATAGGTTCTGTTTTTTTGGGTCACCTTGCATATTTAAATATAGTTTTCAAATTGTAGATTTAGAAAAAATTATAAAATCGCCATATATTCTGATAAATTTACAAAGTGTTATAAGTTCCTTAGATTTGAAGGTGAGTGTGTGCGCTAGCACTTACAAAGTTTTGCAAGTCGACCAAATTTCATATTGATATCATTAATAGTTTTTGAATGATATCACCAAAGACTGAGTCTATTAAATAATACATAAGGGTTTATCAGAGATTGAATTGGGACGATATTTTGAGACCAGTCCCGACCGAAAACCGTTGAAAGACACATTTTTGAAATTCTATTTTTAATATTTCATAATCATTTTTTCATGTAATTTGTTTGCCGAATCTTAGATTTTTGAAATACTAACAACTGAGAATCATTAGACGATTTTTTATTGCAGATGTAGTTCAACCAAATATTCGATTAATTTTCTGGAATATTAAAATGCCATATTTATTCTAAGGAAACACTGCGCATAATGAAATAATGAATACATCCGAATATGCATGGTTTTTTTGGGATACAATGTGTTTCTCAAATGATATTGTTATACTTTATACATTAAAATTAGATTGAGTTATTTAAAATTAGCCCAAGCCCATCGCAAACCCAATTTATTAAGTGGACTAAGTCCGCAGAATTCCAAATGAGTGATCAATTTATAGATATGCTTTAATCTATAAGTAGCCATCTATTCATTTTTGAAGCAACAACGATTGTGACACAACTTGGAAATTTTGTAAACAACTATTTGGATTATTAGGAATTTAATAAACTTTTGTTTTTTCTTATCTGCAATCCAAAAATTCGATCAGGGTTGACCAATTCCAAAATCGGTATTGAGTCTGATACATTCTTTCAAACTTTGGAAATCCGCTAATGGATATTATTTGGTCCTGTTAATTTTGTGTATTCGTTTCCAACTCTGATTACAATATCGATGCTATGGTTGGATTAACATTTTCAAGTTTGCTTAACTTAAAAATATTTTAGTGAGTTGGACCGGGTTCTGCGATACCACAAAAACTTGTTCCGGTCCCGTCCATTCTCAAAACAAAAACATCGTTAAAATTTTTAAAATTAATATCGGTCCCGCACCATACAATTAATGGTACCACATTTTTTAATCTAGTACCATACCAACGAGACTGGTACCGTGAACGAGACCGAGACAAACAATACGGTATCGCACACTTTAGTATTGGATGTTTTATTAATCTCTTATACTTGTATATTGAAAGAGAATATTCTAAATGTTTTTAAGGTTTTGTATTACACATTTTCAAAGGAGTTATAGTTGTTTCAATTGACTCGGTTATTGCTTTGTAGTTAGCATTAGAATTTTTAGGCATGAGAAAAGAAACAAAATATTTTTGAAGTAATTTTTTGAAGAGCTGTCCATAGGAATAGAAATCCTATGGGAAGCCGGTGTGAATAAAATTTCCCTTTAGAATTAAATGGGAAAAAATAATGCAAATCCCACTGCACTAACGTGGGAGAAAACTCCCATCAGAACTAGAGCTATGTGCAATGGCGTACGCTCGGGGAGGACATGGTGGAATTTTCGGTAAAAAACATCAAAACTTTAAAATCTAAGATCGTGAAATACATTTTTCAGGGAATCTTTTCTCAATATTTTCAAAATTTTTTTAGGGCCTTTTCTCCGCTTTTGGTCATGACTAAGTTAGGTTAAAGTAACGAAATGCTTATAACTGAACAGCTCTAATCAGAACGTGTAAAAAGCCGTGTCATAATGCTCCAGATATTTTGTAGAAATGAAACTTCAAAAATTAACAAATACATTTGTAATGAAAGATTTATTGTCACTGGAGTGATTTGTAATTTTAAATCATTAATAAAGAAAATATAAATTCTGGAAGACTAGAATGGAGACGAAGACAGTTGAGTAGTGTTTGAAGCCCGACATGCGGCCGGGCGGGGACATACAATATTTTTTTTAACTGCAAAACACTACATTGGGACATTTATTTTTGATCTTGCAAAGCTAGTTTTTTGAGAATGTTGATTTCACAAATTATATGGTGTTTTACTAAACAATTTATTGTTGTCCTTTAGGTTTTTATTATAAAGATATATTGAAAACTTGTTTGTTCTGTAGATATTCGGGAATATATGTTATAAATAAACGCAGGCACATTTTGATTTAAAAATCAGTTTTAAAAACTCAAATTTAAGAAACAAATTAAAAAATCAGTTTGACAGACCCTATCAAACTTGGCTACAAGCCTTGTAGAGAAATTTGGCAATGGTGCAGTGGTGTACTATAAAGTTCAGGAATGTTACGAAAATACTAAATTATGTGTTTTAATAAATTTTGGCACTTAAATTTACTGCATATCTTTAAATATTTATGGATTTCTGAAGCTATTAGAACCATAAATTCCTTTTAAATTTCTAATTATTTGACTGTTTTTAAACCTTGCAAAAGATTTGAAGCAGATTTTAGTCAAAATGTTTTCTCGTACGTTTGAATTAGTTTTGTAAATGTTAGAACTTAAGACACTTGAATTTAAAAATAGAAATAGGCTTCTCCTTCTATGCCTGTTGCATATTTGTAAACTGAAATGAATTAACAAAAATGTTCATTACTCATAAATAATCAGATTTACTTCAAAGAATATTTATGAAGGTTAACTTTCCCTAAGTTTGCTGCTGTCTAACATTAAATCAAATCTTTATTATTGTTTTTTAGAAGTAAATCCAGAAGGAGGAAAAGCTTGGGCTACATTAAAGCACTCAAGTGATCAAATGGATGTTTTCTTTAAAATTTCAGTTCCTATATGTCTAATACTGATTACAATTTCACTTATAATACTACTAGTATTACATTTAGTTCTGCAATGTTCTAAGATTTCGAGCAATAGAAGATCTCAAGTAAGTATATTTGAAAATACTAAATAAAAATTTATCAGGTATGGCAAAATTTTGTCCATTATTGCTTCACGTATTTTAAATTTCTTTAATTTAATTAGCTAAAAACTTTGAGAGAATATTAAATAAATCTTGATCAAAGGTGTCGGCAGTTTCTCAAAGTCAGAGGGACTAGCTTAGAACGCCCATAGGCAAAACTTAAAAAAATAAATTTCATCATTTGGTTGAAAGTCATCCTTATTTAAGGTCCACAATACACTTCACTAAATATTTTGGAATTTATACACGTATTTAAGTTTCAATTTATATCGTCAATTCCTCAAAAGGTCCAACAATATAGTGATAAAAACCTAACACAGTCATATAATGTCAGCAAAATTTGACGATGTTCGTTCCAATAATCTTATCTCATATTTTTTCATCAATAATATATATTATTTTTAATGCACAATTTATATCCTTGAAATTACACCCAGTAACATTTGAGGCCTTGAGCTTGCTCAATCCAAGAAATCTAAGCGTTCCATAATTCATCAGTACATATCTTAACAGTTAAGGTTTTTCACACAAAAAATAGAAAAACTACATTAGAGCATAATGTAAAAGCGGAAAAAAAAACTATGATAACATCAGCCTGGAAATGTGTTTTAACTGATCCCTAGTATAAATAAATTTTCTCAAAACCAAGAATGCCATTTTTTTAAAAAACATGTTCAAATAGAATACCAGCATTCCTTAAACATTGAAAGTTTTTCAAGCAATATAAACAAATTGAGCATTCTTAATGTAATCCAAATATAGCCATTATTAAGGATAGCTAGAACAATTGGAACGAGAGAGTTTCAAGCACAGACTTGCAACTCTGACTTGCATGTACCTATTTTAAGAAGAAGTCACTTTTCTTATAATATTTCATTCAAGCTTCAAGCAGATCTTGATAATTTTGCAAAATTGGGCATCTATGAATTTAATTGAATACAATCTTTCAAAATGTGAAGCTATATGTTTTAATGCATCTCCTAATGACGATCTAGTATACCTTACTCTTTATAAGGAAGAAATACCATGGATCAGTTATGTAAGAGATTTGGGTTTAATTCTTTCAAATGAATTAGCATGGACTGTTCATATTAAATCACGATTAGCAAAAGCATACTCGGTCTTCTTTAGGTTAAAGAGAAACATTCGTTTCTCTTGTGTTCCGAGAATTGAAATCTTATTAATTAAAAGCTTATGCATTTCAATACTAACATATACCTCGCAAATTTTTTCTCCAAACATTGCTTGCCTTAGAGACATTATTCAGTTCTAAAATCGTATACTTAAGTGGGTCTATCCTGATCCAAATCTCACTTTCAATGATCGTCTTTATCTAAGCTCCATGCTTCCATTACCACTTTTTTGGAATATTTAGATTTAATGTTTTTTGCAAGCTAGCAAATGGAAAATATGATATAAATTTAACAAACTTTGTAAATGTTTCACCTAGCTCAGTGTCAAGAAGATCGCATAGAACGTATTTGACTTCAATCTCAAACATTTTCCCATTCATTAGTACACCATTTCATCAATTATGTGTAGTAATTAGCTTTGTACAATGAAAGTAGTTTTTCTCATTGTCTGTGTACAATGAAATGTTGCTTTTGATATTTTTTTATTAACATTATAAGATATCTGTTCCCAGTTTTTTCAAAACGTTGAAAGGTTGAAAGAAGAGTCATCTTTATTTTTGATGGGAAAAATTAGCTCTCCAATATGATGATGACATAATACATAAAATGGAACATCAATTTGAGGTTGATTTGCAGTACATGAAGCTTCAAAATGTAGAATGCTTTAATCCATTGTGGCAAATGTGAAATTTGCTACTGATTTTTGCAATTCTATGTACTTAGAAATGTAAGAGTATGTTCAGCAATGAATTCATTTCAAGCTTATCACTTCCAGTAAGATGTCTTGCAACTTCAAGTAAGGTAAAATGTCTATCCTGATAACTTCAATAGAAAATCCCTGAAAATATTTATGTGCATCAGCCCTTATTATTTGTCATAGATTTGGTGTACAAATGCATATCACGGATGTGTCACACTTGTAAGAATATATATCAAAATCAGAAAAAATTATAGTATTAATACAAAATTTTCTCTCAATATCAAAATTTTCAGAATGTCATTTTATGTAATTTACTTTTTTGTATTAAATTGATATGATGAAGTTTGACAGTGAATATGATCAGATGAGTGTGATGCACATTAATCCACAAGTAACTTCAAAATAAGTTAAACATTACAGCTATAATGACAATTAAATAATTTTGTAGAGAAAACATGTTTATATAATTTGTTTTTTTATTTGAATTTCTCAAACCTAGTTTTAAGTATTTTTCTATCAACTAAATTTTTTCAATTTATTCATTAACTAGTGTGTGTTAAGTAAAAAGATAATTGCCTAAGTTGCCATGGGTTCTTACAAGGAAGTGGTCTAGAATAAGGTCACATTGCTTCCTCAGACACTACTAATAAGCTAATTTACTTAGTATCATTATTTTGCCACATTTATAATACTAGTACTGTGATGTTAGGAAACATTGTCAATGTATTTATTATAATTTGTTATTTATTGTATTGAGCTAGAATAGTTTAAGTTAAGATATAATTTAAGAAAAAATGACGAAGCACTAAGTAACATGGCAGAGTTTTCTCTCCCTACTGAAAAATGATTGACTGAAAAGGAATTATATAATCAGAATTTAGGACATTCTAAAAATTAACATAATACATTTAGAGAATATATATCTTAATAATTTGCTCTTAAAAAAGAGAGCATAAAATTGCTAGTTTTCATATATATTATTAAGTATAAATGTATCAAATTAAAATTATTTATTGTGAGAATTTACATGAATATTAATTATGAATTTAATTATTTTGTGTTATAATCACTGTTTTGAAATTATCATGTCTTGAAATATTTAGTGTTTTCTGAAGAAAAAAACAATGTAATTTTATACAATTTAGAGCTCTCTACCAGATTCATTCAATAAGATTGCAAAAGCTGTTGATAATGTCTACTCAGAAACTTTTGCAGAAGCACTGAAGAACACACATACTACAGAATATATTAATTCTTAGAGTTAAAATCACTCCATGTAAGTTCAATTCAACTTGGTTGGAGATCAATCAAATGAGAATTGCTGAAATATTCAGACATGTAGTAAGGTTTTTAAATTTTCCAGTATTTTTTTCTAAGGATAACTCCAATTTATCTTGACAGGATCAATGTACTCATTGTACTAATTTGAGGTTCTTTTCTATTTTTTAGCAGAATGAATAATTTTATAATTGATTCAAAAATTTTATTCTGTTCTTTTTATGAAATTGCATTTTCAAAGTGGACATTTATTAAAAACAATTTTTGCAGGTGCTGCACTATAAATGCTTAGGCTAAATTCCAAATATAGTTAATGCTATCATGTATTTGGTAATGGATTTGGCTAAACCTCAAAATAAATTTGACATTGAAAAAATTACAGAAATAAACTCTTCTGTAGAATAGAGAAAAGTTATTCCATGTATTAATATTTTGCTAATATATTTTAAGTTTTCATAACATTAATTTAAATATATCCAAGGCATGTTAATTATATAGTATAGGCATAGCTATATATATATCCTAACAAATTTTATTAAATTCTAATTGACTTTATCATATTTATTTTCTATATCTCATATTCATGAACTGAGAAACTGCTAAACAAAACAGTAAGCAACGTTAGCATGTAAGGCTGTAGTTTTCCTTTCCTTTGAACTTTCACTTGAAATTTTCAACATTGCAAACTTCCATAGCAGCAAAAGATTTTTGTTTTCATGTAACCTTCATTTTATCAAAATATGAGTAATTAGAACAGGCACTCTTATCATTTAGTACATGTTAATATCAGCACTCCATTTTCAGCCATAGTTTCTAAGCAAATCATGTGTCAATGTTGTAATATTCTTAATTCAATACTGATATTAGTAACTACAATAACAATATTTCCATTTAGGCATCCAAATGACTATTTATTAGTGAATTATAGCATGATTTAGCACTCCCTAACACTCCCCCATTTAGTGCCAACTCTGAATTACAGCCAAATTTTAATGCAGAAAGAGGTTTCTAGTGTAAAAATTTGCACCATCCTTTGTACTGCCATCCACTATGACTTTTGTATAAAACAATGACATACAGGGTGTCCTATATTATTTGTGAAAAATACATTTGTTCTCAAAAGCATGCCTTTCGCTGAAATCAAAAAATTCATACACCAAATGTTACTACATGATAGTGGATTTTTTTACCACGCGAGAATTTAAAAAAAAATATTTCATTGCTGAAAGCACAGAAATGAAGATCATTTTAATGCTGTTTACATATTATAATATTATCATAAAGTAATTATTTTGAAACACAGCGATGTTAAAGTGCAGAACAGTATTCGATTTTAATTTGATTTTATTCTGGATCAAAAGATTTTGTTTTTGAACAAACAATTTTGATAAAAGCACTGCTCAGAATAATAAAACTCGCTTCTAAGTTTCATTTTGACAATGACTTCGGAACTTCAAACTGACGATAAAATCTGTTAATGTTAAAGGTAGTGACTAATGATAATGGAAAGATTAATTGTTATTTTACTGATAATAATGTTTAAATAACGGTAATGTTAAATAATATTTTTGTATAATATTGATTATTTTTTTATGATTGGTAATGTTTAAACCGGCACTGCGGATTTGAACTTGAACTCGGACTTGGTTGTGAGAGGCCAGTCAAAGATTCAAACTTGGACTTGGTCGATTTTTGGTTTAAATATTAAAAGATGTTGAAAACTCTACAATAATACAATACGCCTTTGGTGTTTGTTGCATCATTGATAAATCAGCATCTAAAGATTTTCATCTATCTGCCTTTGGTAATGAAATTATTGTTTAAATTCATGCGTGATAAACAAATCCCCCTTCATGTAGTAACGTTTGGTGTATGAGTTTTTTTATTTCCGTGAAAGGCATGCTTTTGAGATCAAATTAGCTTTTCACAAATAATATGGGATACCCGCTAGATAAATGCCAATTATTGCCATCATAACTAATCAAGCATATTTAGTAACTATTTGATGTGGCATTATTTGCATTTAATTTGAAATACCAAAATTATGGATTCCAGTTTAAAGGAAGCTTAGAAAGGATAGGATATATTGTTGCAATTTCTTAAATTTTCACAAGACTGATTGGTATGTGACATAAAAAGCATTAAACAATGTTTCATAAGTACTTATAGTTTAAACTAAATTGAAGCAGACCAAATTAACTGATTTCCTAAAGCAATGTATTTGTCTTGTTTATTCTTAAATTTGATTTACACCTAATAAAAATGCGCATTGAAAATAGAATCCTGCAATTTCAGGGTTATACTGTATGTTTAGTTTGTGATTAGCAGTATCATAATTTTTTATAGATATTTATTATTTTTTTGAAGAAATTATAAATTCACGTATTTTTAAGGTTACAAAAAATATTTTAATCCAATGATTCATTACAAATTTATATATAATGTCAAACTGTGCAAGCTATGGGCCTTTTTTTACTAAAGCTATATTATTGCAAAAAAATGCATATTCCAAAAAAAACTTGAACTTGAAAAAATAAAATTTAAATTGGACTAATAAATCACATTAAGCTAAAGAAATAACTACATTTTCATTAATAATGTTTTTTAACTACATTTTAGATGATGTAAGCATTGAAGGAAAATTTTTTTTGATGATCAACTAAGGTTTGTGAACAGTTGAAAGTTTAGTCTTGTAACAGAAAATTCAAGTGAAATTTTAGTTAAAAATGAAAAATTAATCCATATACGAGATTTAATATTATTAATTAACATCCTTCAGCAAAGATTTTGTAGGTTTATTGTAAGAACATTGAATGAAAAACATAAATTTAAAATGACTGTAAATTGCATCTTAAGGCATGCATTAAATAACTTTAAGTAAGAAATGGGTTGCAATAGACTCTTCTTAGAATTTTTACAGTGTTTTAAGACAATGTAATACATTAAGAATCTGTGGATTAATTGTTGAGTTTGTCACTGGTAATTAGCAAACCATGAAAAGTACTTTCCAATAGATAAATTTGAACTTCAGTTGTAGAAAATACTCTTTTGATAACTATTTATATTTTGTTTAGGTAACAGCAATTTACAAAATAGCTTTGTACAGTTCGCACATATTATCTACTAATAATGCTTCATTTTGAATATTGTTTGTATGTATATAATGAATATGACGTAAATAAAATTTGCAAGTAGTATTGTGCATTATTAACAGAACCAAAGCAAAACTCTATTTTTTAAATTTTGATATACTTGATAAAAAATAATGTCTCAATTGTCTTNCGCCACATTTATGTGGCACTCCATATAGCTTTTTGTTAAAGGTCTTTTTCTGCTGTATACTGGACTGATTTGTGTTGTGGCAGATGGTAAGGTGGGTATGTTGCATATCTTGAATTAATCAGTTAACATAAAGTTCTGTACTTTTCTTTGCAAAATTTGGAAACATCATTGTTAAGGATGTTGTGGCTTCATGACTGAACATTGCTTTAAAATGAGGAGTTTAACAAATGACATCAGCCAAATAAGACACACTAAGGGGTTTCATTGCCATCCTTCAAGGGTGGAGAAGTTGAGTTATACATCGATAGGTGAACTTACACTGAAGTCTTACAGTGATCAGGGGAAACAACTATCCCAGCTGATTCGCACTGAAGCAAAAACTAACTAGCCTCCAGACCATCAAAAGAAACAACAAGATTAAATAGTTATTACATCAGCTTCCTGTCATGGTCACCACTTAACTAGCAAACTAATTGACTCTGCAGAAGGTTTAAATAGCGTGTACATAAACAGCCATGATTCCAGAAAATAGAATAGCAAAGAACTTATAAACATATAGATATAACATTGGTAATTCATTCAAGTAANCATGTCACACCTTCTGCAGGGTACATGGACTTGATCACCTTAGTATAAATACATTCTCAATTGCGGCAACAGAATTTTTATTAAACTAAGTTATTATTCTTTTATGATGATCGTATGATATCAGAATCTCTACTGGAAACTTTTGAATTCTTCTACCCAAATCACCCCATGCGCAGTAACAAATTGCATGCGAAATATACAAATGCAGCAATGATTCTGAAGATCACTCTTAAAGGATTAGAACAATGTATTAGATTCTATGATATTTTTTATCCGAAGATCAATGAGTTACGTTGAAGTATTATACTACATCAGTCTTTGGAAACATCAAACTCTACCCATTATAACGTGTGTCCGTAAAGTCTGGCATAATTTAAATTCGAAATTGATTAATAACTAAACGGTAATCAAGAAAATTTTGAATTCAAACATAACGTATATTGAAACAATATTATCATATAACAAAAGAATGAAATATCACAAGCATTTATCCTCAAATATGTCACCACCAACTTCGAATAAATAGCTTAGTCTGACACGAATATGTGCAACTGCAGCAGCAAATTCCTGTGGAGTGATTTCTCTGCATATGTCTGTGACTGTATATTTCAATTCAGCAATAGACGCAGGCGAATTATAATGATAAATTTTGCTCTTCAGCCAGCCCGAAACCAGTAATCCAGTGGATTAATATCGGGACTTCTGGGTGGCCATGGAATGTCACAGCCCCTGCTAATGCTCGATGGGGAAACTGATCATTTAAAAATGTCCTCACCGATGTCGCAAAATTAGGTGGAGCACCGTCCTGCATAAAAATAGTTCGCCTGAACGAGTGACGTTGTTTAAGTTGAGGAATGACGTGATCCTTCAGCATGGCCAGATAATTCTCAGCGTTAACCGTCCCATCAAAGGAGAATGGTTCGAGTCAATATTGGCTGCTGAATCCCATCCAGACAGTAATGTGAGGCGACTGGAGAGGGCGCGATTGTCCAGCATGGGGATTACTGTAGACCCAGATGCGGCAGTTGTGTCTATGGATTGTACCATTCAATGAGAAGTTCGATTCATCACTCCATAGGATGTTACAAAGTTGATAATCATTTTCGTCTAACCACTGGGCAAATTCAAGCCGCTTCTCTTTGCCACCTTCCTCTAATTGTTGATGTAATGCAAGTTTGTAGGGCCACATACGTAGAGAACATCTTGCAATTTTATGCACTGATGTCTTTGTAATGCCAGTCTCAATTTATAAACGGCGTACAGATGTTTTGCCCAGATGACGAAGCAATTGCTTGTTGAACTTTAACGACATCACCATGCTCCAGGGATGGCCTGCCTGAACGTGGTTTATCATGAAGGCTGCCTGTTTCATAGAATTTTTCCATTAGTTTGTAGACAGTAGCGGAAGAAAATGGATCTTTGATCATCTTCTGCTTATGTTTAAATTCACGTAAGGCATTATAGTAGCACTCTTGTCACAGCGAATGTAGCATTCCAGCAACTCAATTTTAGTAGTGAGATCCTTTCAATTGATTAAAACAAGTGACACGTAGCAGCAACTTAAATACAATATTGTCATGACGAACTTACAAGTCATGTTGCTAAAAATAGCGTATTGCATCAATGTGACATACCTACACCCGTTTATAATTGTGCCTGACTTTACGGACACACGGTATTTAAAATGTTGTAATGAAATTATCTAAAACACTGAGTGGAATTTAAACAAAGCAGAAGACTTGATAACTGGGGCCAGCTAGCTGGTATACGGGAAGCGACCTCGTCTAGTTTCCTTGTGATAGAACTAAAAAAAGCCATGTGATGTTATCCCGAAAATATTAAAATTTGTTTCATTTATTACTTTAATTATTTTAAATGTTTGTTTTAAACAAAACATTTGTAGCAAACAAAATAATCTCAACCTATTTCTTGCGAAGCGTCAAGGACAAAAAACCTTATTTCTGTCTTAGCAGAAAACTTAAACAACGCAACCTCAGGTCCTGTCGTAAGCGTAGTTTACGTTTGAAAGCTAAACTTGAACGAATCAGTATTATGCATTGCACTGAACAGCACCCTTAGGAAAAGGAACAATAAAGTCGATTTATTCGCACGCGTATTAAATTTTAACTCAAGAGCTATTACTGTAGATTAACAAAGAATAAGGCCTACCCAGCCCAAACCAATAGAGAATTAATTGTTAAGTCTGCATGTTATATACAAGCCCACATAAGTCCACACATTTCATCCAGTCTTAATTAGATTTATCCAGGCCAGCCTAAGCCCATAACCGAAACAGCATTCGTGAAACATACTAGCGCTAGATATGCACTAAAAATTACTTTGTAACTGACATACGTGAAAATCTTACTTATTTTTCAGGAAATTTCATATTCTTTAAACTTTTTCCAATTCTGTCCATTCCTAGGGTTTTGCCAAAATTTACCAAAGGCCAAGATCTAGCTACTGCCAAAGGAACCACGGCTAACTGAGACAAAAATACGGCTTAAAATTCATTTCTGAAAGTACAAATTCGTAGTTCCATTAAGTATACTTTCACTTTGATTTCTAATAAAAAGTGTTTGACTGAAGATGTCTCTTGTATGATTAAATAATACACATGCAGTTTTTGTCCTCCGTACATTCCATGTTAACGAACTTTTAGTTATAGGCTTGCTTAAAACATTCTGAGCATTATGATGAACAATTTGTTTCCATGATTTACATTTGTATTTTTTTAAAGCTTAGTAAGTATATTTTCTTTATTTGTTCGAATAATGGGTTTGTTTTAATCGCTTCATCGAACATTTCTCGTCAAATTCAGATCATATGTCCAAATTTTACAATTAATCAAAATAATTTTATAACAAATTCAGAAAATTAATTTTCAACACAATTAATTATAACCTAACTAGTGATTTCTTCGTTCATTATTTACATTGTATAAGTACAAATATCAAGGTTTTTTAGTAATTTTTAGGATAAAAGCATAATGTATGCAGGGGCGTACCCAGGATTTTCTGACGGGGGAGACATCATTGTTATTCTCTAATGCGGGGCGANTTTTAGTTATAGGCTTGCTTAAAACATTCTGAGGATTATGATGAACAATTTGTTTCCATGATTTACATTTGTATTTTTTAAAGCTTAGTATATGTTCTTTATTTGTTCGAGTAATGGGTTTGTTTTAATCGCTTCATCGAACATTTCTCGTCAAATTCAGATCATATGTCCAAATTTTACAATTAATCAAAATAATTGTATAACAAATTCAGAAAATTAATTTTCAACACAATTATTAATAACCTAACTAGTGATTTCTTCGTTCATTATTTACATTGTATAAGTACAAATATCAAGGTTTTTTAGTAATTTTTAGGATAAAAACAATGTATGTATCAGACTTGTTTTGGATGGAACAAAATTTTTAATTATATAGGGATGGATTTTTATGTCCCACACAATATGTTGTGTTGTGTTGTGTACACAACACGCAACGGTAAGATTAGTATCACTACTGGGCTTTAACCTGCAAATTAGAGAGTCTAAATTGATAGGCATTGGAGTTTCTCCAGTATTAAAGCCTGAATCTCGATTCCATATTTACATGTAATTACAAACAAAAAGTACCAATACTAATATATTAGTTTGCTAGGCGAACATTTAGAGCACTTCTACAGGGCTGGTCATTCTTTCTAACCATTGAAAGGACCAGCTTAAATCGAAATCAGTTTAACTTCAGTTTGATGAAAANGTAAAAAAAACTCGAATAAGCTTGCATTAGAGAGGCTAAATTGATAGGCATTGGAGTTTCTCCAGTATTAAAGCCTGAATCTCGATTCCATATTTACATGTAATTACAAACAAAAAGTACCAATACTAATATATTAGTTTGCTAGGCGAACATTTAGAGCACTTCTACAGCGCTGGTCATTATTTCTATCCTTTGAAAGGACCAGCTTTAATCGAAATCAGTTTAACTTCAGTTTGATGAAAACAAAATTTATACATTAAGCTTAAAAAATACAAGTCTCTCTACTCCCAACCACAGTTGTATATCAAAGTTTCAACTGTTACGGTTTTTAATTCCTCTGTCTTTTGTTCTAAGTACTAACTATTTGAATGTAGCATTTTCTATTTTCAATTTATTTTGATCAAACAAGAGAAAATACAAGGCGATTTGAGACAGTTTTCTGCAATCCTATTGTATTTGTATCAATTACCAGGGTTTTCGAGTACTCGGAATGTAAAAAAAACTCGAATAAGCTTGCAATACTCGGAAGAGAAATCATCAAAACTCCAATTAGAAGTCAATCGAAAATCTACTTGAAAGCACCATAGAAATTGAACTATTTTAAATTTCAGCTTCTTTGTCAAACACACGTAAGTATATTTTAGCTTGGAAGCATTGTATAATAAATCTTAGTTTATTCAAAAACCCGCAATTAGAAAAAACTCGATCGAACTTGGAAATTTTCTTAAAAAATATTTGAACTCGAAACGTAAATACTCGAACTCGGACCGAGTAACTCCAACTCGACTCGAAAACTAGAAATGAACAAATACTCTTCGTACATACACTTGTAGTGCACGTGTTGACCAAATCGCCGGATTACTTTGTCAAACTTAAAATTTAAGTTCTGAGTTCCTAATCTTGATTTATTCAAATTAAATTTGATTATTTCGATACAATGCGGTACTTTAATTCAAATTTATATAATATTTATTATATACTTTTTAATCAAAATCTTTACAAACTTACCAAACACCTAGTTAACAATATCAGTCTGTGATTAAAAATAAATGTTTAAATTTTATTCATTTCAATTTAAAATAATAGTCCGACTATCAAATACGCTACCAAATTTCTTACAACAAAATATATCAAGACACAACAATCAAACAGATGCACTAAAATAAAATAATGAAGAGAGTCGAAGTCTTACCTCAGAGATCTCGTCTGGTTTGCTCAACTCAGACTGTTCCTCCTTCCCTACAGTAGATCTTGACGGGTCTCTTTATAGGAAGCTCAGACATTATTTTTTTTATTAGTTAAAAAGCCATCTATCTGACTCTAAAAGTATGTGGTTCAATTTTAGAGAATACAAATTTCTGTCTAAATGAGATTGGGTACACGATTTCTGCTGCTTGTTCTTCACTTCTCAAGAAAAGGCCAATCTGGTCAGCTTGAAGAACTGCTTGAAAATACCCAAGTAAGCTTAATTTATATCAGGTCACTTTTGTTTTCCTCTGAATAAAAGCAGACATCCAATCTCATGACTGAGGAAATCTTCTTACGCAAGAAACAAAGGGGAATTTTAAAATTAAAATTAATTTGAAATCTCTATTTTAATTTTTCAAATGTATATATCATCTGAAGGAAATATTTCAATTTTATAAAATTTAAATATTAATTTGTATACAATATCTGTAATATCCAATTCTTATATAAAATACACCCATGCACAGTTCAAATAGTATAATTTGACATAGAATTTAGCATACTCAAGAGCTTATAAATTTTGGAGATCTAAAAAATGTTGAGACGCAAATTTATAACAAGGAAATTGGAGTCATAGCATCATTTGTATAGCCAAATTCACTCATTNCTCGATCGAACTTGGAAATTTTCTTAAAAAATATTTGAACTCGAAACGTAAATACTCGAACTCGGACCGAGTAACTCCAACTCAACTCGAAAACCCTGCCAATTACTAGAAATGAACAAATACTCTTCGTACATACACTTGCAGTGCACGTGTTGACCAAATCACCTGATTACTTTGTCAAACTTAAAATTTAAGTTCTGAGTTCCTAATCTTGATTTATTCAATTTAAATTTGATTATTTCGACAATGCGGTACTTTAATTCAAATTTATATAATATTTATTATATACTTTTTAATCAAAATCCTTACAAATTTACCAAACATCTAGTTAACAATATCAGTCTGTGAATAAAAATAAACGTTTAAATTTTATTCATTTCAATTTAAAATAATAGTCCGCCTATCAAATACGCTACCAAATTTCTTACAACAAAATATATCAAGACACAACAATCAAACAGATGCACTAAAATGAAATAATGAAGAGAATCGAAGTTTTACATCAGAGATCTGGGCTGGTTTGCTCAACTCAGACTGTTCCTCCTTCCCCACAGTAGATCTTGACGAGCCTCTTTATAGGAAGCTCAGACATTGTTATTTTTTTATTAGTTAAAAAGCTATCTATCTGACTCTGAAAGTATGTGAGGTTCAATTTTAGAGAATACACATTTCTGTCTAAATGAGATTGGGTACAAGATTTCTGCAGCTTGTTCTTCACTTCTCAAGAAATGGCAAATGAGGTCAGCTTGAAGAACTGCTTGAAAATACCCAAGTAAGCTTAATTTATATCAGGTCACTTTTGTTTTTCTCTGAATAAAAGCAGACGTCCAATTTCTTACGCAAGAAACAAAGGGGAATTTTAATATTAAAATTAATTGGAAATCTCTATTTTAATTTTTCAAATTTATATATCATCTGAAGGAAATATTTCAATTTTATAAAATTTAAATATTAATTTGTATACAATATCTGTAATATCCAATTCTTATATAAAATACACCCATGCACAGTTCAAATAGTATAATTTGACATAGAATTTAGCATACTCAAGAGCTTATAAATTTTGGAGATCTAAAAAATGTTGAGACGCAAATTTATAACAAGGAAATTGGAGTCATAGCATCATTTGTATAGCCAAATTCACTCATTATCGTCAGTTACTCTTTCTGCTTAAGAACCCAGCCTTGCATATATATATATATATATGTTGTAATATCGGTATGGGTTGTTTGGTTCCGGAAGACCAAGTGTTTCCGGTTTAGCATGTAAATTGTATATATTTTGATATGAATTTTTAAATAAGCAAAAGAATTTGTTGTAATTAGAAAACAGTTTTACCACAATATAGTGTTCGTTTATATTCGCTTTTCAATAATAGGTCTCTATATGTAATTAGGGATGCAAATCACAAGAAGGAGATATTACATGGTGACTCTGACGAGATCGAATGGTCTTCTCTTCAAAGTGGAACGCTTGTTTGTTGGAATCTTGAATAACGCAAGCTCTTGGACAAGGCGTATTGAGTGGTCGTCTCTTAACAGTGGATCCGTTAGTCCAACCTGACGTCTCGTTGTGATAATCCCAATTTACGTAAGTAAGAGAACTGCTGGTTGCATGGTTTGAACCAGAGATGTCGAGTTGGTAAATCGATCTTGAATAACACAAGCTGATGACGTGTCCTTCACCATCACTATTAGCCGCGGAAGACACAGAGAAAACAGTTCGCCTGACCTAGAGCGGCATGTAATATCGGTACTGGTTGTTTGTATCAGCCAGACCAAATGTTTTCGGTTTAGAATGTAAATTGTACATATGTTGATATTAATTTGCATATAAGCAAGAGAATTTGTTGTAAATAAAAACCGTTTTAGCACAGGTTTAGTGTTTGTTATTATCTTCTGCCCGCAGTCGTCTCCCTGAGAATAGGTGTCTATATGTAATTAGGTATGCAAAGCACAAGCGGGAGATATTACTAAATATATATATATATAGATAGATAGATAGATAGATATTAATTAATATTTAGCCATAGACTGTTGGTTTGTTTTGATATACTGATCAAATATAACTCTGGTATTACTGCAATTCTACTGTCTCAAAACGATCATTAAGTTTCCTAAGGTATAGACTCGCACTTTTAATTATATTTAAATAATGTGCTGTTAGTGATGCAGAAGACATAGTTTAGAATAATTTGCTCCAATAAATTTATTTATTCAAAGTAACTTGCATTGTTAAGAAATGATTCTAAATGGAAGGTTAGAATAATGAATTAAAAATTAGTTTTACATAAAAGATTAATGCATGCATGTAGAAGGAAACAAAGAAAGAAGAAAATGACTAAGTTTTGCCCATGGCGTACTACTAAAGATGATGACTGACAATGGTTCATTCTATCAATTACTAGAAAAATTTGAGAAAATAAAATAAATCAATTTAAATCTCCATAATCAAAAACATTTACAAAATTAAACTCCAACGCCTTTGGTATCTAAAAACAAGTGAGTTACAATGAAGTACATGGTAATTTTAGCGCATGCTTAACACGATATTTGATTAATGTCCAGCTCTTAAAAAATCAACTTTATGTAATAGCTGTATATACTAAGATTAAATTTTTGCCAATGTCTTAACAAAGCTATAGACCACTAATTACAGTCCAATATATATATATATATATATATATATATATATATATTTGCTTTTATAATAAGCTTCTTTGTCGTTTTATGAAAAGAACAACGAAAAGTTTAATTGAAAGTTCTTACAGTACCATCGCCAGTCAATTAAAGATCTCGTTGATTCTCTTAATATATATATTGACCCTAAACCCTAACCCTAACCCTAATATATATATATATATATATATATATCATGTGAAAGAGTTTGGAAANCTTGAATTCCCATTTATTGTAAGATTAATGTGTTCCTGAGTGCCCCATGCCCTATTTATAGTAGGCCATGGTGCCATGAAATCACAAATTCGCTTTGAATAATGTTGAAGTAGTCATGAGTTTTGATCGTAGCAAAAATACAAAAATTTTCGAAAGTTATGAATTTTAGAAAATATTTCCAAAGTTTTTCACAAGAATGTATATATGGAAGTCATCTAACACTGTATAACAATGAATATGTGTTTTATTTCATATCACATATAGATGATTTATTGAATATTTTATTGTATTTTATAAATTAGTGCCCGCATTTAATAGTATTATGCCATTATCATTATGAATGACAAAAGAGAATTCATCTTGGCAACAAATATCGTGAATAGTTTTCGACGAAAAACTATTGATGTTTGACACTTGCAATTAGTAAATGCTCTACATTGAATTTGAAAACTATATATAGCTATTTCTTCCATGAAATAGATAATAATTATGGAACCAAGAGGAAATTTTTAGCCAATCCCTTAAAAAATGTTACATTGAGGAAATATTGAAATGATTAGTAGAAACTGAATCATCGGAGAAAAAAATTATTATGACTTTCACAAACCCAGAAATTTATAGCAATGAGTCTAGAAGGTTTATTATTCCGAACCTTTAGTTTTTACTCTAAGATAATTCCAGCACTGCTGGAAATAAAAATTGGTAGAAAGCTATTGTTTATTAATAGTAATAACAATGAAATATTCCAAATAAATTAGCAAAACAATTAAGCTTATTTCTAAAAAATTTGCAAAGAAATAATTTGATTATGAATATGAAATCAAAATTTTTAAAAATCCCTGAATCATTTGGGATCATGGAGTTGCTACGAAACGACCTTTTATGAAATTAAGTTTATTTTTGTGTAGGATCAGTACCTAAAACTAGATAAATTTAAGAGTGTGCTAAACATATGCCAAACTACATTATCTTGAACTTTTTTTGGTATCGAAATCTTCACAAAAAATTTTGAAACTAGATCATGCATTGGCAGATTTGCATATCAATTCAAAATTTTCTTAAAAATAAAATAAATAAATAAACGCAATAAATTTTTTGCTTGTAATCTATTTCATTTACAGCATATAGATTTTTACCTCGAACATTTCCATTAAGGTGTGAATGTGATAATAAACGAGGTGTAGTGCCATTTTCACACCTCCATTTGGCAGTAAGAAATTTGGGAAGGTCTGGTTTGTGACGAATATGACTAAGTCCACCAGGTGCAACCTTGCGAATAGGAGGCTCAACATAAGAAATACTGTCTTCACTTAAGCTCTCCAAACCAGCGTCAGAATCACTGCATCTCCAAGTTGAATCACTAGTAGAAGAGAGCTGTTGTCTTTTCTGAGCTGATCGTAGTTTTGAAACAATCGCCGCAGTTGATGCTTGACAGTGTCTTCCTATTCCTAAGTTAAGAATTCAAAAAACTTTACACTACAGTAATATATAAATGTCAATGAATAAATTTTTTAGAAAGCTATTTTAAAAAAATTATCTAATCCTAGAATACTTTTCACATTGTAATAATTTTATAACAAAAATTTGCACAGTAAAAAAATTAAGCAAACGGCACAATACTAAATTGCAATGACCTCCATAAAAATTGAAAATCAACTTGGTCAACAGTTTTGCAACTACAATACTATCTACTGTGTCTGGATTTCATTACAAATGTAATTTCAATACTCAAGCAAAAAATAGGTGTGACTTCATCAGAAGAGTGGAATGGGACCCTCCTCCACTCTTGCTTCATCATACTGAGCATCGATGGACTGCAGTTAACTCAAATTCTCATCTTTCATTATTATTAGAGGGTTAATTTGTAAAACTATCTGACATGAAAATGACAAAAGCACGTGATCAATGCCAATAACGTTTCAACA
>CABFPE010000046.1:1149763-1161391 GCA_900660155.1 Hofstenia miamia
ATATATATATATATATATCATGTGAAAGAGTTTGGAAATATTTTCTTACGTTTTTGAATTCTAAGCCTTCATGTTCTATAATTCAATGGATTATAGCTGTATGTTTGATTGATATTAAAAATACCCTTATTTTATTGAATAAACATGAAAATTTGAAAAGCTTTTCATAGCACGGATAAGTCAATATTTTGAATGCATAGCCTACATGGTTAGGCTAGCTGAAATTGGGGCGAGGTATTGAACGAACGAAAGTACGCCAGTATTAATGACTGCCATCATTTTCCCGTATGAGTCGTAGCCCCAGTTACTAACACAATACTTCACCTGAATCCAATAATTTTGAACTGGGTTTATGTCTGGGAACTCTCCAACCAAGTTTCTCGAATTTAGCTTGAATTCCCATTTATTGTAAGATTAATGTGTTCCTGAGTGCCCCATGCCCTATTTATAGTAGGCCATGGATATATATATATATCATGTGAAAGAGTTTGGAAATATTTTCTTACGTTTTAGAATTCTAGGATATCATGTTCTATAATTCAAACGATTATAGCTGTATATTTGATTGATATTAACAATACCCTTATTTTGTTGAATAAACATGAAAATTTAAAAAGCTTTTCATAGCACGGANATTCGCTTTGAATAATGTTGAAGTAGTCATGAGTTTTGATCGTAGCAAAAATACAAAAATTTTCGAAAGTTATGAATTTTAGAAAATATTTCCAATCTTTTTCACAAGAATGTATATATGGAAGTCATCTAACACTGTATAACAATGAATATGAGTTTTATTTCATATCACATATAGATGATTTATTGAATATTTTATAAATAAATGTCTTAAAAAGCTTTTCATAGCACGGATAAGTCAATATTTTGAATGCATAGCCTACATGGTTAGACTAGCTGAAATTCGGTCGAGGTATTGAAGGAATGAAAGTACGCCAGTATTAATGACTGCCATCAGTCGTAGCTCCAGTCACTAACACAATACTTCCAACCAAGTTTCTCGAAGACCCAATTTAGCTTGAATTCCCATTTATTGTAGGATTAATGTGTTCCTGAGTGCCCCATGCCCTATTTATAGTAGGCCATGGTGCCATGAAATCACAAATTCGCTTTGAATAATGTTGAAGTAGTCATGAGTTTTGATCGTAGCAAAAATACAAAAATTTTCGAAAGTTATGAATTTTAGAAAATATTTCCAAAGTTTTTCACAAGAATGTATATATGGAAGTCATCTAACACTGTATAACAATGAATATGAGTTTTATTTCATATCACATATAGATGATTTATTGAATATTTTATAAATAAATGTCCGCATTTAATAGTATTATGCCATTATCATTATGAATGACAAAAGAGAATTCATCTTGGCAACAAATATCGTGAATAGTTTTCGACGAAAAACTATTGATGTTTGACACTTGCAATTAGTAAATGCTCTACATTGAATTTGAAAACTATATATAGCTATTTCTTCCATGAAATAGATAATAATTATGGAACCAAGAGGAAATTTTTAGCCAATCCCTTAAAAAATGTTNATTCGCTTTGAATAATGTTGAAGTAGTCATGAGTTTTGATCGTAGCAAAAATACAAAAATTTTCGAAAGTTATGAATTTTAGAAAATATTTCCAAAGTTTTTCACAAGAATGTATATATGGAAGTCATCTAACACTGTATAACAATGAATATGTGTTTTATTTCATATCACATATAGATGATTTATTGAATATTTTATTGTATTTTATAAATTAGTGCCCGCATTTAATAGTATTATGCCATTATCATTATGAATGACAAAAGAGAATTCATCTTGGCAACAAATATCGTGAATAGTTTTCGACGAAAAACTATTGATGTTTGACACTTGCAATTAGTAAATGCTCTACATTGAATTTGAAAACTATATATAGCTATTTCTTCCATGAAATAGATAATAATTATGGAACCAAGAAGAAATTTTTAGCCAATCCCTTAAAAAATGTTACATTGAGGAAATATTGAAATGATTAGTAGAAACTGAATCATCGGAGAAAAAAATTATTATGACTTTCACAAACCCAGAAATTTATAGCAATGAGTCTAGAAGGTTTATTATTCCGAACCTTTAGTTTTTACTCTAAGATAATTCCAGCACTGCTGGAAATAAAAATTGGTAGAAAGCTATTGTTTATTAATAGTAATAACAATGAAATATTCCAAATAAATTAGCAAAACAATTAAGCTTATTTCTAAAAAATTTGCAAAGAAATAATTTGATTATGAATATGAAATCAAAATTTTTAAAAATCCCTGAATCATTTGGGATCATGGAGTTGCTACGAAACGACCTTTTATGAAATTAAGTTTATTTTTGTGTAGGATCAGTACCTAAAACTAGATAAATTTAAGAGTGTGCTAAACATATGCCAAACTACATTATCTTGAACTTTTTTTGGTATCGAAATCTTCACAAAAAATTTTGAAACTAGATCATGCATTGGCAGATTTGCATATCAATTCAAAATTTTTTTAAAAATAAAATAAATAAGTAAACGCAATAAATTTGTTGCTTGTAATCTATTTCATTTACAGCATATAGATTTTTACCTCGAACATTTCCATTAAGGTGTGAATGTGATAATAAACGAGGTGTAGTGCCATTTTCACACCTCCATTTGGCAGTAAGAAATTTGGGAAGGTCTGGTTTGTGACGAATATGACTAAGTCCACCAGGTGCAACCTTGCGAATAGGAGGCTCAACATAAGAAATACTGTCTTCACTTAAGCTCTCCAAACCAGCGTCAGAATCACTGCATCTCCAAGTGGAATCACTAGTAGAAGAGAGCTGTTGTCTTTTCTGAGCTGATCGTAGTTTTGAAACAATCGCCGCAGTTGATGCTTGACAGTGTCTTCCTATTCCTAAGTTAAGAATTCAAAAAACTTTACACTACAGTAATATATACATGTCAATGAATAAATTTTTTAGAAAGCAATTTTAAAAAAAATTATCTAATCCTAGAATACTTTTCNTATGCCATTATCATTATGAATGACAAAAGAGAATTCATCTTGGCAACAAATATCGTGAATAGTTTTCGACGAAAAACTATTGATGTTTGACACTTTCAATTAGTAAATGCTCTACATTGAATTTGAAAACTATATATAGCTATTTCTTCCATGAAATAGATAATAATTATGGAACCAAGCAGAAATTTTTAGCCAATCCCTTAAAAAATGTTNCCTAGAATACTTTTCACATTGTAATAATTTTATAACAAAAATTTGCACAGTAAAAAAATTAAGCAAACGGCACAATACTAAATTGCAATGACCTCAATAAAAATTGAAAATCAACTTGGTCAACAGTTTTGCAACCACAATACTATCTACTGTGTCTGGATTTCATTACAAATGTAATTTCAATACTCAAGCAAAAAATAGGTGTGACTTCATCAGAAGAGTGGAATGGGACCCTCCTCCACTCTTGCTTCATCATACTGAGCATCGATGGACTGCAGTTAACTCAAATTCTCATCTTTCATTATTATTAGAGGATTAATTTGTAAACCTATGTGACATGACAATGATAAAAGCACCTGATCAATGCCAATAACGTTTCAACAAGATTTCAAATTCAAAACAAACTTTTTTAAGGATTATATTTTAACTTTATTATAAATGATATTTTAGAAAATCGCACTTTATTTTGCGACAATTTGAATAGCCTTTAACTCTATTGTTTGGAGATGATACAACATGTACTGATCTCCAATATATTAATCTGAACAATATTTTGTTCATTATTTCTAAAGGGCTTTTATATAGGGATAAACAATTACGATTATTCCCTATTCGAATGTAATGCAATAAGTCATTAGGATTGGGACATCAAACAAATAAACAGGTGGATAATGGGAAGAAAATTCTGCAGGAATATAATTTCCTGAAAAGTAATATTTGAAAGTGTACATATCAAGGCAGATGGATATATTGAGGAATAAAATAAATAAGTAAACGCAATAAATTTGTTGCTTGTAATCTATTTCATTTACAGCATATAGATTTTTACCTCGAACATTTCCATTAAGGTGTGAATGTGATAATAAACGAGGTGTAGTGCCATTTTCACACCTCCATTTGGCAGTAAGAAATTTGTGAAAATGTCTTGTGTGAGGAAAATGACAAAAAGTACCACGTGTACCACCTTGCGAATAGGAGGCTCAACATAAGAAATACTGTCTTCACTTAAGCTCTCCAAACCAGCGTCAGAATCACTGCATCTCCAAGTTGAATCACTAGTAGAAGAGAGCTGTTGTCTTTTCTGAGCTGATCGTAGTTTTGAAACAATCGCCGCAGTTGATGCTTGACAGTGTCTTTCCTATCCTTAAGTTAAAAATCCAAAAAACTTTACATTAAGTTAAATATACATGTCAATGAATAAATTTTTTAGAAAGCAATTTTAAAAAAAATTATCTAATCCTAGAATACTTTTCACATTGTAATAATTTTATAACAAAAATTTGCACAGTAAAAAAATTAAGCAAACGGCACAATACTAAATTGCAATGACCTCCATAAAAATTGAAAATCAACTTGGTCAACAGTTTTGCAACTACAATACTATCTACTGTGTCTGGATTTCATTACAAATGTAATTTCAATACTCAAGCAAAAAATAGGTGTGACTTCATCAGAAGAGTGGAATGGGACCCTCCTCCACTCTTGCTTCATCATACTGAGCATCGATGGACTGCAGTTAACTCAAATTCTCATCTTTCATTATTATTAGAGGGTTAATTTGTAAAACTATCTGACATGAAAATGACAAAAGCACGTGATCAATGCCAATAACGTTTCAACAAGATTTCAAATTCAAATGCAAACTTTTTCAATAAATGATATTTTAGAAAATCGCACTTGATTTTGCCACAATTTAAATAGCCTTTAACTCTATTGCTTGGAGATGATACAACATGAACTGCTAAACCTATCTCCAATATATTAATGTGAACAATATTTTGTTCATTCTTTCTAAAGGGCTTTTATATAGGGCTAAACAATTACGCTAATTCCCTATTCGAATGTAATGCAATAAGTCATTAGGATTGGGATATCAAACAAATAAACAGGTGGATAATGGGAAGAAAATTCTGCAGGAATGTAATTTCCTGAAAAGTAATATTTGAAAGTGTACATATCAAGGCAGATGGATATATTGAGGAATAGTTCACTAAATGAAAATGAAGTCTAATCATTCCAAAGCATTATCAA
The DNA here is from genome assembly GCA_900660155.1 of Hofstenia miamia. Lineage (NCBI taxonomy): Eukaryota > Metazoa > Xenacoelomorpha > Acoela > Hofsteniidae > Hofstenia > Hofstenia miamia. The sequence goes on from CABFPE010000046.1 coordinate 1,155,033, forward strand.
ATATTGGTTATGCTGAACTTTAGGAATGTGCAAATTTGCGATTCAAAGTTATGTAATACGGCCAGGCAAAGTTTTTTATGTGTGCATAACCTCTCGGAATATCTCACAATTCTTCACACTATTTGAGCAACATAGGAGTTACATGAATCTAAATTATTTACAATTGGTCGAATTCGATATTGATATCAGTTACCAGAACGGATTAGGTAAATTTTTAATATGAATTCATAAATAGAGACATTCATCGTAATATTAATATTATTGAAAAATTTATTGAAGCAAAGATTGTATTGATGCATATCTTCTGTAATCAAATAATGAATTAAAAACATTGCTATACATATCTACATTAAGTAGATGTTGAAATATAGGAATATGTTACAATTTATAAATGATAAAATATGTGCTTTATTGAAATGATTTACAGTTTTTTTCCAAAACTAATAAATTTTTTGCATTAAATATAGTCGAAAAAATCTTTGTACAAAGTAGTTATACTAACTGTGGAAAGACTGCCATGCAATATAAGTGCAATTACATTTCTAATTAAATTTTTTTTCGAGGTCGGGTAACTACTAATTGCTAATATTTCATTTAATAATTCATTAATTTATAAAAAGAATTCATCTATAGCAAGTAAAAATAATGTGTAGATTTTCGAAGTCTGCTTTTTCATTACATACACTTTCATATATGAACACATGTATGAAAGTTCAATGGTTTTTCATTACAAATGCACCAATGGTTTGTGAGTTAGTCGAGTAGGCAACAGCAGATATCGTGAAGTAAGAATTTGAGAACATTTTATGTTGGCCATTTTAGATTAGGTTTTCAGTCCATTAGCAACACACATTTCCAATTTTATTCTGAATGCCTATTGGTCTTCTGGAAAGAAAGTCTTATGTTACAAGAATAGTTTGACAATTAGAAAATAGCATTTACGTGTAATGAAGTTTTGTTTATAATTGGTAATATAATGGCCTAATACTAGGAGAGTTATATAAAAAGGCGACCTAAATTTAGGCAATTTTATGCATTTTCAATGTAATTGCTTTTAACTGATTGGCAAGGCTATATACATTTTTAAGAATTTTCAAGCATGACCAATTTCCCCAATTTTATTGAGTGATTGTATTTTAAGCTAAAACAAAGCATATACTTTTATGAAAATAACTGCAATTTTAATGAAATGCTATAATTTCTCTGAGCGTACTGACTTCAGACGAAACTACTACATAAAACTCTACCTAATAATCAAATATTCGAAAAAATCGTATGTCCTTAACAAATTATTCTCATTCTCATACTGGGGGCCATTCAAAGATATTTACCCAACAATAAAGTAAATGTTTTTATTTTTTCTGTTTTCAAAATCGATTATTGAAAAATTATAAACGCAATAAATAACTCTAATTTTATATCCATTAAGCAATAAAAGACCAAAAATGAAAATTTTTAATCAGATCTCCTTTAAAATAATTAGAATGTCCTCAAATCAATCGGATGGGGTTCTTGTAAGCAAATCTAAAGACCAACAAAATCTACTTCAAGGTCTGTTCCGAACAGTATGATGAAATATTTTCTCTACAATATATTATTTAGAATATTATTCGAATCAATGGTTAACTTATTGTTTCAATTTCCAAGGCTATATTTTAATAAAATAAATGACATAGTGTGTAATTCTAACAGAGGCAAAAAAAATATTTCACAATTCAAAATTTGTGTCAGATTTAATTTTATTGTAATCTGCTAAAAATATATAATTATTTTGACTTTAGAACAGCTATAAATATTCTTTTTATATTTTTAGTACAGGGAATTCAATATTACAACAATAACAAGTGCTTTTCCCCGATGAAATGCTTTGTACCATATCGTAAATTTGAAAAAATAGCTAATCATAATGTTCATTGATAAAGTTAAAATAATGTCTGTAGTTGGAAGGCAACTGTTAGACAAAAATATCTTATGAAAAGTTATATAATAGTTTTATGTAAACTGTAATTCCCCTAACAATTTCCACGTTATGTTATATCCAATATTCTGTTGACTTAATACTAGTCAATAAACAAAGGATAAATAGCTTTCTATGCATTTGAAATCAGATTAGAAGGAGGCTTGACACAGACAAATTTTATTAAAAATTTCTAAAAAAAATAGTATAAATGTTATCGAATTATGCCTCTTCATGGGCACTTCTAAAGAAAAAGTTACCTGCAAAGTGATTCTGAGGTTCTAATATGTTCGTCAAACTATGATAACGTTTTCTATTAGGATATCGATTATCTGGTGGTGGCACTGCTGCCAGAGATCTAGATGTTCTTAATCCTGGTGAAGACCGTGAAGGTGGGACGTCTTTAAATGCAATGCGAGCAGGACGTTGTGCAGCACCCGCACTTCCAGCACTTGCAGAATGATCTTCCGCGGGAGAATCAATGGCAACTGGATCTCGCCGAGGCTCAATTTTCATAATAGTAACGGGAGGTGGAGGTCGCTCAATACCTGGCTTAGCTAAATTTAATAAATCTGATGCTTTCGTAATTATGCATTGAATATTAAAAGTCCAAGTTCATGTTTCTTAATATTTATGCTACACTCATATTATTTGTATAAAGACTAATTCATCCTATATTATGCAAACAAAATATAGATCATTGTCAAATAGCAATCTCAACCAAGCCCCATATTTGTCGCATACCTCGTTTAATTTTAGACATTTCTTGCTGATTGTGTCTTCGTGGATTTTGACCCTGTTTATCAGAGGATACTGGGAGAACTCTTCTCCTCTTTGTTGGAAGTTTTTTCCTGGCTTCCATGTGCTGATAGAAAATTGTGAAATTTGAAACTATTACAGGAATGGGAAGAGATGTTGTTAACACACCTGCAAGCGCGCACAGCATACCTACCAACATACCTAAATTTTAACGATTAAGTTGAAATTTAATACAATTGAAATTAAAAGATTTCGGTAAAACATCATTTTATATATTATATTTGGAAATCATAAAGCTAATTTCATAATATATAAATAAAATGGTTATTTTTATAAAAATTATGTTGATTATTTCAATGGCGTGACGAAACGAGCAATTTTCAAATCAGCAAAAATCATTTATTTTTTCCAATTATTTTTTGAAGTAGTAAATTTAAGAAACTATTTTAATTTCTGTCATTTTCAATGGAAACTGAAATTCTCGGTTTTTAGAAACAAATTCTAAGCATTCTGCGATATTTCACTACTTGATACAGTTTTGCTATGAATTACACCAACAAATTTTTATTTGAAATTTTCATAAATTACTGAATAAATAAATTTTTTGCACATTTCTATAATTGAACAATTATATAAATTTGATATAAATATTGCAACTATGATAAAAAAAATCAGTTGAAATCGTAGAAGCATGTTAAAGTACAAAAAAAGGAAATCATTGTTGTGTTAAATTTAACATAAAACTTCTTAGAAATACTAGAAAGTAATGAAATATTTGAATTTTAGAGAAATTGAATTTTAAAAATTGAATGCAAGATAATTATAGTAAATTTGGAAGAATTCACTGAGTACTAATGAATTCACTGATATCTGTGATTGAAACGAGGGGAAAAAATATTATCATGGTAACTATCTATTAGGCTTAACAAAACAACATACTTTTGCCCATTCAATAACGTTATGCGTTTCAAAAATTAACCAAAAAATAATTCTCTCAGACTTCAAAAAATTGTTGTCAATTAAATTTTGGCTTTGATACATTTTTGAAAACTTTTGGTTTCTTTTGATGTTATTCTATAAAATTAAAGATTTAATTAAATAAAAAAGTTTATAAGTTTGTGCTCGATGGGAATGTTGTCAATGTTTTCACGCTCGAATTCTGATCAAATACTTTACTGCTTTGAAATTCCTAACACAATAAACAAATATATCTAGAGAGTGTTCTATATTTTGCAATTATTAAAATGCATAAAGGTAAATATAGATTCAAAGACAAGAAATCTGAATTTCAATCAAAAATTTCAGTTGGTACTATTTTCAAAAATTCTCTCAGAATTTAATAAAACTTTATTAACAAAAATGCAATTGATAATTATTACTTGTTTCTTTAAAAAAAATCCTGCAAGATAGAATGATAAATTATGCGCATTTAAGTTCCATTTTATTGCTTAAAATTTTTTATACATAATAATAATGATAATAATATTTATTTAAATCAAATAGTACATCTGATAAACGTAATAAACATAACATGTGAAAATGTTCAATAAAGTTTGGGAAATGCATTCGGGAAGGAAGACATAAAAAGATTTAATTGAGTGCTTTCAATACCGGGTTTTTCCGGTCGAAGGTTTTCTTTGGTATGTCAGATCTTTTTGATAAAAAGTAGATTATCTTCCTGATAGAGTATTTGATTGTATATTTTTCATTATTTTTGTTAATAATTGAAGCAATACTTTTGCAGTTATTAATTATTTCAAATCGTATAGCTTTCTTTTGAAAACTGTCAATTTTATTCAGGTAAAATTCTCGACAATTCCCCCAAAATAGGATCAACTAGGGTTTGGTAAAGTACTTCAAGTTCTTTTTTATCAAAACCTGTTTGTTTTACTTTAAGCAATAAAAAAATTGTAGATATACCGAGAACAAGATTCTACTTTATAACGAAAATTGAGTCAATGGGGGTAATATTATCCAATGCATAAAAAAATTGGTTCGAGTTACTGATTTCTTTCAAGATTTTGTGTAAAATATCAAAGTAGACTATTATAATCGTGAAGCAGTAAAAGCTGAACAGTGGAAAGGAAATGGCGTGGCTAGTCTAAAAAGTCAACCAACCGTTAATTTTCTGTAATAAATGTCTAATAAATTCAAATAATACTATAAAATATTTGCGGGAGGTGAAAACTCACTTGTTTCTATTTGTTGGTAATCTATGTTGAACTAACTAGCTAAAATATCGAATTAGTACCTGGTTATAATTGTGTCAAAACAAAGTACAATTACAAAACAAAATCGAACCGGAATAGCTTTTTGGCACCATATCACCATAGCCTACAGTTGTCATGGTGACAACACTCCACCAAAATCCATCTATTATTGATTTAAAATCGTTCTCTTTTTGCATTTTATCAGTGTCGTAAGCTTTTGCCTCCATTTTTTCTGCAAAGTAAACCATCGCGCTAAAAATCACAACACCAAAAATCAAAAAAAGAATTAGTAAAAATAGTTCTCTGGCAGAAGCACTCAAGGTCAGCTCCAAAATTTTTAATCCAGGATGATGTCGTGTGAGCTTGAATATTCGGAGTACTCTAATTATCGACATCACATCCAAAATGTCCTAAAAAGAACTTTCTAAAATTTTGAACAAGCAACATTTCATCATATGTCTTAAAAGTTGGTTTTTAATATTAACAATTGTCTATATTGAGTGGCTGCATTACAAGTGCATGATGCATAATTACAGTATTTTGAATCTGAGAGATTCTCACAGTCATTCATTCGTGATCACTATATTTAACGAAATCAAATTTTTCCACATTTAAATTCAAAATTTGAGGCAGTTAATTGGAAATCGCTGGTTTCAAGCAAAACCTGAAAGTAATTTGTAATACACAATATCTTGGGTAATTTAAATTGCTTGAATTTTGTGATTATTCTGCTCTAATCTATATTTCACTCTCCAAAAGATATAGTTTTGCTATTTAAATGGAATGCCAACGTTTCGAAAATCAGTGGTCCATTCAAAAAAAAGGTTCTGGGTTTTTGAATTATCATTAAATTCAAAATAGAGTTCTGTAGCAACGCGTACCTAGCCTATAGCTCTCAAGAATACAATCCTCAAGAAATTCCTTGCTGTTACTTATTTTCATTTAACTCAATCTAAGAATTATCCCTTTAAAACAGTGCGTTAGTTACTTTAAAAGTACTTTACATAATAAAGGCATCTTTAAAGCCTTGCAAGCATTTAATTTCTTTAAATGTGCTTTACAGATGTTCGTTCTAAGATAATACCGCAATGTTTTAAGATATGAAATTACGATTTTCTAATGTACAACATGATAAAATTGCAAAAATTTTATTGTTCTATTAATTAAATGCATTGTTACTATTATATTTTAAACATTTTCATAATGAAATTCAAATTAGTTTCCATTTTGCAAAGTTCAAAAAATTGCTTTGTTAAACATTAACCCTGCTTAAAATGCTGTTGTTAAGTCTTTGCAAATGCGTGTAAATTTTATTTCAAGTTTGTAAATTTGAGGTTTAAAGTCATGCTTAGTATAGTTTCGAAAAGTCATGATGGGCGAATATTTATATTTCATGATGGAATATATATATTTCAAAATGGAAGTATATATAT
>CABFPE010000046.1:1161398-1187190 GCA_900660155.1 Hofstenia miamia
ATAATATATATATATATATATATATATATATATAAATTATGATATTGTAATATTTCCGAAATTCAATTTCATGGAAAATTCTGAAGTACATTTTGTCTAAAAACACTGTCGAGTGATTTTGCTGACAAGATTATTAGAAATCGATTTGCTAAAATTTTTTAAAAGATTTAAATATATAAATTTTGCAAAATCAATTTAATCAGTGTTTAGATTTTAATAAACCTTACTGCGAGAAATCCCAATGACTTTAAATTTTTTGAAAAATTATTTGTAATTTCTAATGGTTTTTTTGTAGCTTGAATACCAAACGTAATTTTTTTAGCCAACTAGGACAAGATATGTATAAAAAAATAGAACGTTGACTTTTTTCACATATTGAAAGCATTGATTAAAACTAAATTAATTTTTCAATGCATTATCGATATATATTTCGACAGCAGCTTGAACCTAATTGGTTCTTTCTCAAATAGAAAAATAGACAAGGACACAAAATGAGAATACAGACAATGGAAATTAGCCGATTGTGTGATTTGCAAAATACTTTTAAAAAAAATGTTATGAAACTATATATTTGTTGAAATTACTATTATATTGTTCTGTTGAGGGTTTTGTTTGAAAAATTGGGTTCTCTAAAATCCATGGGGACGCCCCCCCCAACCCCCTTCCCTAGAAGTTCCGTGGACCCCTCCTGGTCAACGAACTAAAAGCAAACTCAGCATGTAAAAAAAATTTTTAATTCAATTGTTGTAATTTTGCTTTCAATAATGTCGTATCGTTAAAAACATTTTTGAGGTCTATTTTGTATATAGTTCCAAAAATTATCGAAGAGCTTCAACCTCATCCATCAGAAAATCTCGCGTGCGCCCTTGGAGCAACAAAATTGAAATGGTGCGCAGTCTTGGTAACATTTTAGTTTAAATTATAAATATAGTGGAAATTCACATCAACCCCTCCAAAATGCGTGTCTATCCCCCATTAGGTGATAATGCTGGCTACGGGCTTGCCATATTCAAAAATTAAGAACGGATTACACATTTTTAGAGACGTCTGCAGTTTTCACATGTGTGCAAAACGTTCACAGATACAAATAATGTAGTTTTTTCTATTATAAAAATATAAAATTTAGGCTCTATTCCAGAGATGAACATGGGCTCTCGGGGCCTTTTGATGAGTGAGTATTATATAATGGGCCTGAAATAGAACGAATTTCATTAATTTTAATGGGCAGGATTGGGGTCAGGCCTAAAGCTTCCTGGGGTGAGGAGTGCTTGGGCCTCAATATTCGGCCCATGTCCATCTACGCTCCATTCTATTAATCTTTGTAAGATAAATTCGTTGTACTTTATATGCATAAAGAAAGCTACTGTCAAAAATAGATGAAATTGAGAATTTAACATTTAAGCAAAGATATTATCGTGAACGTGAAATTGTAATACAGTATCTCTAGATCGCAAACTAAAAGCTTTCCTTTGATTACCATTGTACATGCAAAATATGTATTGAAAATTCATCTAATAGCTGTAAGCATTCCAAAAAACCGTCGCTATGCAGTTAACTTTAATCAAAGCTGAGGACGGTTAAGTAAAGGAAATGTACGATTAAAAACTAATATCTCGGGTATTTTAAATCTTAATTTATTAAAAACTTTGTAACGTCTTAGTAAATTAATAAACAGATTTTTAAATCATTAAAATGAATATTTTTTAGAATTAATAAATTAATGTATTGAGAGGGTATCTCTGTTTCTGATGATGGCCTAAAATTTTGAGAGGAATAGATTAGGTTTGAACAAAAAATATCATGCGCTGTACGAATTTCATTAATTTTTTCGTATTCGGATTAATTGCCATTTTTAGAACCACAACTTCTCATAATTTTCGTTTTACAGATATGTGTCACAAGTAAGCTAACCAACAGGTTCTTATATTTTCCTAAAAATGCTACCTGAAAGAAAAAAAATATTAGACCTCAGTGCCGTTTTATATTTAACCGTTTATCTAGAAATATATCAACTGTTTATTGAAAGTAAGATAAAAAAAGTCAACGAAAAAATTCGCTTAAGAATTCTGATGCAACAAAAAATTTTTACATATCCTTCACTGCATACATAGTTGTAGGAGGGGCAAGCATTTCGACAGCATGCTTAAAAAGAAAGCGGTGCTTTGTAAAGCAGTCAATCGCAAGCTCTGACTTTGCCTATGGGGTGCCTGGAAGGGATTCGCACAGATAGTGTCCATAAAATAAATTATTTAGGGGCAGTTGTTGTTTCCATGGACAGTAGACTGCTTCACTATCAGAGCAAATAATTTGGATATTTTTAAAAAATCGGTTTTGTCATTGAAAAATTGTTATTTGCACGTAAATCAGGCATAAGTATACGCTTTAACACATACCTTTATTGTTGCATGAGCGGACCCTACCTCATAGATGTAAAACGCTTTCAATATTTCTTAACAGGCTTTGATAAAATTGCTTAAAATTGCGGACAAATCGATTTGTTACGTAAAAGTATCACTAGTGACAATAGTGTTAAAGGCTATTATCCACTTTTCGAATAAGAACATTTTAACAAATCTATGCAAAACACTTAGATTACTTAGACATGAAGGTTTTTGCACACCATTGAATGCAAAATTTATCAGGAAAGAAATTAGAAATTGTAGATATTCGGTAAAAGCAACTTCAAAGCTTCTCCATATGCAGTAAAAGAATCGTCAATGCTAATTGTAATGTTCCTCGTGATTGAAATTCTTGGTTACTTAATTCAATTAAAAATTCTATTTACCATATATATATATATATATATATATATATATAGCTGAAAAAATATATTTGAGTGTTATTTACTCTTCTTCAGTCATATTGGCAACGCGTTCCAGTACAATGTGCCCAATTTATGGTGAGCCATCTAAAGTTTCTTCTAATATACTATAACAATTATTGATATTATGAAGCATATTAAGTTTCTACAAAATATAAGCAATAAATTAACTAAGAAGGTACCAAACGTCAATGGGATAATTGGCAGCTCAGTTGAAACTGTTCAAGGGATATCGAAAAGATCCTCAATACCAACTATTAGTAGGAGAACTATCGAAAAAAATTGAGAGACTATATTACAAAAAGAAAATAGCTTTAAAAATGGACTAAATCGTAGGAAAAGGACACATAATAGTGCATTTAAGGAATTGCTAAAATTGCAGAATGAACTTTTCGATATTGCTGCTTGCAAATGTGATAAGAACTGTATATGTCCTAAAGAAAATAAAGTACCTAAGAAGGAAATGTCATTTTTAGAATTTCAACGAACCGTGAGACAGATGTTTATTGGTTCAATCGATAAAAATATACTGCAAGCAAGCTGAAGCTAATAAATCGAAAGAGAAAGCAAAGTATTTTTCTTTGTTCAAAATTGAATGCAGCAGCACATGTTCAAGAGTCACAGTAGAACAAGCTTCTACTGACGATGAAGATATTTCTACTTCAATTGACCAAGATTACAAACATTTGCAGTCATCATTGAAACACTTACCAAAGAAGCAAAAGGTTTTGACCTCACTTGGTGTCATTGCTGCAGTTTTTCAACAGTCAAATCATCCCATCATTCAAGAGTGTGAAAAACTTAGAACAAAATGGCATAGAATTGATTAAAAAAGTAGTGATTTGTCTTGATGTTACTAGAAAATGGGAACAAATCATGGCAAATTCACTCTCGTTTTGCAACAATGCTTTGATCTCAAGATATACTAGATGTGATTATAAAGAGATAATCCAGTTGACTCTTTTGATGCATAGTGGCGTATGAGTTGATCAGTTTCATTTCGTCAAACCCGGTGCATATAGTAAAGCCAGATGAATGGCGATTGTTCTCTACTCACTCAAAATATTTTTATTTCGGGCATCTTTTAAATTTAGCAAAGCAACTAAAGGAAAGTTGAATAATTTCACAAAATTTGTTGCATTTTTATATGTGCAATATTGGATTGATTGTGGAAATACAACAAATGCTCCTTTTAAGGATCTCAAATTTTTCAAAGATATTGTACAGTTCAGAGATCACATAGATGGAATTATTTGAGAAGCATTTCTGCAGAAATTTTTCCTTCATATTGAATATACATACATATATATATATATAAATATAAGCTCCTCAAAAATCAAAGAAATTCAAATTTTCATCTTGGCAAATCATATGATACTAATCCCCCATCAATAAGTCTCAATACGTATCACTTACTGATCGGGTTGGTACTTACAGCTGGCTTCTATTTCATATTTTTAAACATGACTGTATATGGTTAAAAAAAAGATGTAGATGAATGAGAAAATGGTGGCAGCTATTCTGAATATGTTAGTAGTTATTGAGCCTGCAGAACGCTCAATTCATCTTGCAACTGAATATTTGCTTTTGATTTCCCGCAATGAGCATCAAAGACAATATGTGTTACAAGTTGTTAAAAGACACAGAATGCTAAATCCTAATACAAAAAAAGTACTCTTTCCATGAAGTGCTTTTGAAATTCAATCTTATAGAAATACATGCTTATATATATAGTGTATATATAATGTATACTGTGAACAGTAGTAAATTTGCTTTTCATTACATATATGTATATATATGTACAGGAAATGTAATTATATGTATATATATATATATATATATATATATATATATATCACATGTATGCATTCACATATTTATGAATATTTACATACCTATGTGTATAAAACCTGGAGTAGTTTTGGAAAAATAGATCCTTAATGATGATTGGACCAGAAATTAGGATAATTGGCATGCATCACCTGAAGATTGGTCTCAAAATGGTGGGTCATATGTTTTTCACTACCGCAATTGGCTTCTCCAAAATTTTTTTTTTTCGAATCACACTAATATATATATATATAATAAATTATTTGCTTCATGCAAAATGAATCTGATGTAGTATTTAAATTGATACAATATACAATTTCCACTTGGAATATACAGTCATCACGCGACAATTCTTCGATAATTAAAAACGTAATTGATTTCCTTGATTAACGTGCAAGTTAAGAATAGATTGACAGTTTATGTTAAACATTGCCTATTCGAAAAAATGTTTCAAAATAGCCTGATTTTATGAGGAAATGCGTGTTTAAATGCCGAAAAATGCTCTCAGCATTTATTGCATCTTAATGATATGTTCTTTTTGGCAAATATTGAGCCTGAAAATTTGTAATTTAATTAATACGGTTAAATTTCTTGGATTCTAAATCTCTTTCAAGTTTTAGTTGCTAACTTCTAGAATATTTCAAATTTTGTTAATTCATTTTTAATGGAGTGCTACACTAACGATTTTTGTCCAAGCTTTTGTGCAGATTTTTGGTTAAACAAAAACCCGCAGAGTAGCACACAAAAATCTTGACAAAAGTTTGTATAAAAATCGCCAGTAGAGCATCCCCTTAAAAACACTGTTTTCCAGTTTCTAAAGTGTTTCAATTATTATTATCACATAAATATATTTTTATTAAAAATCAACGCAATGTTTCCATGCACAAATTGCATTGAAATCCTGTGCAGATACAATACATGTTCAAGGCAGAGACATAAAAAATTATTAGTCTATTTTAATAGGAAATTTTTAAACCCTAAAAACCCTTTAAGCAGGAGCTTTGTACTGTATAAACTAAGTTTTTATAACAGATAAATGTTATATGTTTTTGTGTACAATTATTGCTTTTACTGTTAAAGGAACCAATTAATTTTAACTAAATCCAATTAAGTATGGTGTGCATCCTATAGAATCACACTGGTCGGCATCATCACTTTTGGCATATTTTTGTTTAAATGTGATTAACACAGAATATATTCACAGATTTCTGCGATTTAAACAAAATTGAATTTCAAGGACCTCTTGTTATTAAGAAAGTACCTTAATGATATAATTATATTTTTCATAGTGGTTAATATTGAACGATTTAAAACGATTGATTTTCAAAACCTAACCAACAGTGAGATTTGAATCCTAAAAATCGAAATCAGAAAAGGGGTTGCAAAAATTGGACCAATTCAATTAAGTACAGATACAAATTATGCTAGGAAACATTATTAGGTTTCTTTTCTCTTCTCTACAGCCAAATTTTGGCAAAAGCTACATTAGAATATCTTGAAATTTAGAAACCATTTCCTAGTTTATAATATCATGCAGTGGCTAAATTGTTTCATGGTAGCAGCGAGCAAAATAATTAAGAATGTTTCTAAATTAATGAGAACAATTTGGTTTGAAAGTATGCCACACTACTGAAGTCCAATTCAATCACAAAAGTGCGAATTGTTAAATTTAAGGTCAAAAGAATAAAAACTTCTTCTGCTCTCAGGGAAATTAACAAGTGAGAGGAAATTATGAGGAAACAGCGGCAAGATTACAGCAGTAGCAGCCGTCATTTAGCAATTATAAGAGTAACAAATACATGATTTCCAGTCAATGGAAATTGTAAAGCCATGCGTTCAAGCATTCAAAGCATTCGTCCTTAGACTATTAATATTTGGTTGAAATTACTCTATAATGAGTTCCCTAAAAGCTGTTTCTGATTACCACGTTGTTACGCTGTTCTATACTATTAGTAAAATATTTGACAATATTTTCTAATCAAAACAAGCTTTAAACAAAATTGTGCAACTGAAATATTTGAACTGGGAATCCGTGACGCGACAGGAATTTTAGGAAAATAACAATACATCTAAAAATGGAATATGTTTATTTAGACATAAAATACAATCGTCATTCGAAGTTAGATCATGAAATTTACAGTTTCATTTACTTCATATTCAAAATTCTTCATGCTATTAAGGATATGAAAGCGCCCTTTTGAAAGAGGTGCAGATCTGGAAACCGTAACCCCTATCAAATTTATGGTCAAAAGTTTTATTCTATTGTAATTAGTTTGAAAATAACGAAATTTTCCGTGTATTTTCACAGGAATTAGTAAAAAAAATTTTAAAATTGCATAATATTTATTGCTGCAAAGTATACACATTAAATTATGAAACTTCTAAGTATGAATGAAGTAGAATGAGACTTAGATGATGAGTTGTCGTTACACGATAAAGGAAAATAATTAAATTTGTATAATCTAGTTTTTGTTTAAAAACCCATATCGATTATCAATTGAATAGATTATCAAATCTTTATCAGGGATAATATTTTCATGCTGAATATTCATAAAAGCATGGAAATTTAGCATAATAATTTCAACCAAGTTTTTTGTAAAAGGCGTTTAAATAAAGTATATCATAGATTTCTATAGGAAATTAATATTATCTAAATACTGACATGCACCAAAATACTTTTGCCAGTAATCCATAAAAAGCTGATCCAACATAATTTATTAAATTGTAGTCATATGATTTCATATTTAACAATTTGGTCTTTAATTTGTGTTATCTTGACAAAGACTTAAATCAAACTAATATATTTAGCACTAGAGCACCCAGCAATATAAAGTTACCAAAACACTCAAAACCATCAATTTGACGGTTTAGCTAATTTTACTTATATTATTTAATAAAATCAATTAAAAATTATATCAAAATAAAAGAAAGTAAATGCAATAAAAGAAGATTGTCTATACGTCAACATCGCATTTTTTACAAATAATTTGCAGTTTTTCTTTGGAGGCATACTTTCTGCAGCAAACATTTTGACATTTTCTGCAACTATTTCGGTATTGATTTTTGTTAAATGAAACTGCAATCTGGCATTGACGGCGTTTTTTTTGTTGAATAGAATTTGAGCTTCCTGATGAACACTCTTGTGGTAAATTGACATGGTATTTCTGAATGTAGATGGATCCCAGAGAGTAGACCAAAAGGATACCAATGACTAATTACAACCACCAAGCAATCCACGTGCAAAATAGTTGTTCGTACCAAATTTAAAATTGAATCCATCTGTATTTCAAATCTGATTATTTTCATGGAAATATTGAAAATTCATGACTGAAGGATTATCACCATTAATAATTTTACATTCTCCTATTTGAAAATAAACTACAAAATTTTCAGCACTACTTTGGTTATTTTCGGTGATAGAAAAAATTTCAAACTTTCGTCGTTTGTCAGCGGCTGCGCTTTACAAAATCCTGAACAAATGTCAGAATGTTTCAACTGAAAGTTCAGACAGTTCTGCGGTTCTTTATTTACTTGTAATGGCGACAAAAGAGTTACTAACATTTATCGAATAGTTTATACAACCATATTTTTGAGAAGCATGTGAGTAAAACTTTAATTTTAGGATAAATGTAAGTACTCACTTGAACACAAAATGATTACTTCAGCATGCATAGACATATATTAAATTATCTTTTCTTAATTATCATTCATTCTTAAATATATGGTTGAACTTTATAATTAAAAAAGCGACGCATATTTAAGAAATTTAAAATATTAATTTTAATGATAGTGTGATTGTATTGGAGGTATGCACGCACACTGAAGTACGTATTTAATCTTAATTATTTTAATGGTAAATTAGTGAAGATTTCTCTTCAGGCCTAATCAAAAATCTTTCCGAGAGCGCTTAAGTGCTGCATTCGAGGAAGTAATTCCATTAGCTTCCATTAGGATTTTTAAATCTGAGAATTTAACCAAAAAACTAACGTCATTGTAAAACCTAAATCTTGCAGACGTATTTTGCATTCGGAAGTGGATATTTAATATGTATAGCGTGCTATTAGAAACTTTAATGTTAAGAATAACAAACTATTTGTTTTAAATATACCCTTGGTAATGGTTCGTTAAGTGTAAATTGGCAGTATATGAAATCCTAGTCATCACCAGCATTGGCGCAGATTGCATGTAAAAATATTTTTGGAAATTCAGTTATTATACCAAAATATTTATTGATAAAAAGATGAAACTAAAATATTTATAACTTTTGCTTGGTATGGATTTTTCGGATGAAACTTGCCAATGTCATTCTTCATCTAATGAAGTTCGGATTCTGAGGCATACATCGTCTTTTAACGTCTTCCACAATTTCTGAATTATGGAAAAACAATGGCGGGATATACACAGTTGAGGGATATTTTAACAAAATATCCACTTGAATTAAATTGAATTTAAGGAACCAGTACATCCAACTAAAGTTTTTATGCATCACCACGGATTGATCCCCAAAGCATTATGGACATGCTGAATTTTGTTGTCTTTGTTCAATATCAAGCTTATCACGCATTTTAGCATTTCGCTGAACACAATGTCTGCTTCAAGAAGATCACATTTTCCGATCTGCGAAATAGACCTCTTCAATTTAGTGCGTCAGAATGAAAGTGTTTTGAATATGATTTCGTCCTAATTTGCCCTTCGGAGTCGAAATTATCTCCTACAAACCATTGCGGGTTAAATAACTTAGTTTAGTTAATTTTGAAGATTTAAGGAATCCATTTTATTAACATATTTGTACTAAGTTACAATATTGTTTCCAATAATTAGTTTTGTTTGTAATAAAAAATAGTCCCAATTAGAATAAATGGATAGTGAACCAAATATGAAATACGATATATAAGAATTATTTTGTACATTACAGCAGTAGCGTATTCAGGTTTTTAGAATAGGGAGAAAATCGCAGTATCATCATGTTGAAGGTTTTATATAGATTATTAGGGTTATATGTAAGTCATAATACTATCTTACTAATCTAGAATTTCTGCGTTCTTCCTTGCATAATATAAAGCTTTAAATAGTCGTGTAAGAACTGAGGTAAATCAATTTTAAAAGAAAAACAGCTAAAATTAAATGCTTGAAGGCCCTTTGAGTTAAACTTACTACCGGATAGCCTGAGATATTCATTCTGTGCTATTTCTAGTATTTACGACCTTCAGTGTCCTGAAGAAACAATGGTGTGAGTGCATTAGCGCCTATGCGTCTCTCAGCAGGGCTTATGTTAAACAAATGAGTAATTTTTTTAAAAAAAATATTTTTTACACAATCACAATTTCGAACTAGTAACGTTTTTGTATAATATCTAAGTATGAATATCTCATGGGAAAATAGTTGCTTGTGAGAATGTTTAAAAATTACTTTTTTTCTGAATGCGCTTTAATTTTTTCGTATTTCCATTTTTCTTTAATCTATAAATTTTTTCGAGTGTTCTAAGACTATCATCTGAAATTCTCTGTCACTTCAAAGATAACAGATATCGAAAGTTCAGATACATAGCAATAGATATCGCTTGGAACTAGATTCTTGACGCCGAAATTGTCGCATCGAAGTACAAATTTTTAGCATCTATCAATATAGTTAATTATTCACTCAAGTAAGCTCACAGCTGTTTGCGTCTTTTGTAGTTTCTGATTGTGAGGTCACACACTCTGGCGATTCCATTAAATTGATACGTTCTTAAAAAAGGAAATTAATTCACTAGTTATAAATAGATACAAAAAATGATATATATATATATATATATATATATAAAACTAAAAAGCAAAATGTAAATTTAATGACGAGTAACGCAACTTAAAGTTGTTTTATCAGGAAAAAATTGGATGCGGTAATATAATATTTTACAAAATTATCTATTTAAAATACTTAAATTTCATAATTAATTTGATTGTTCATTAAAGTTTAATTTTTATTTCGATGTTCTTTAATTACTATTGTTTCTGAGATACTTGAATTTTGATGTTGAACTATCATTTTAAAATTACTTTCTTTTGCTTAATGTTTATACATTTGCAAAAACAATGGAAAACTTGAAATTGGAGAAGATTATAACCTTGTTTCTAGAGGACGGTACAAAACTCAATAATTTAATAATAATCTATAGCATAAATACATACATTGCGTGCCATCCTACTTAAATAAGTGCAATGTCTCGACTAAATATGTATATTAAGAAACTACTTAGTGCTGAGTCTTTCCTTTGCATATATAAAAGTGATTCCATCTTAAAGTATTTAATTGCCATGCATTAAGTTGAAAAACTACTAATTTTAGGCTTACTAATAGACAAAATTTTAAAATTGAGCACAAAATTGAAAAATTAAAAAAACGTGCTTACCATGACAATGAAATTTTATACTTTATTTCCAATATTTAGGAATGGTTTAGAAAGTATCTGACCTAATACTTAGTAAATTTCTGAATAATTAGATAGCTGCAAATGTAAAAATAAATTTCTTGATTAAATTAATCGACCTTGAGAGTGACTTTAAAACAAAATCGATAGATAAGCTACCTTAGCAATCCCACCAAGAGTAAAAAGGCGTTGTAAAACGGATATGTAAAAGTCTGTAGTTGCCATGAAATCAATTATGTTCACGAACTCCCAGATGAAGGTTCTTTTGTTGGGGCTGACAAGAAATCTCAAAAAGAGTTCAAATGTAAACCAAGCGTTACATATGCATTCCACACTAAATTCAAACATTAAATAACCAATCTAATAATATATACATATGTATATATATGTATATATATATATATATATATATGTATATAATGTATATTATTCATAAATACATTTCAACAAAGCATTTCTGCAGGGTATCCGAAAAATCACTGCAGTCAAAAAGTTATAAACGATGCTGGAAATGCCAGCCTTGAATTTTTAGACAGTGTTTCAAGCATTTTTGCAATGTTTGAAAAGACCATCTCCAAAGTTTGGGTAGCAATTTGTTAAATGTTAATTGGTATTTGATTGAAAGCTTGATAGCGGTCTGTAGATTCACAAATGGATTAAGTCAGGTGACCAAGTAAACTACAGCCTTCCGGAAATTTTGATAACAACTCCTGAAATCATTTGCAAGAAATGAACGAATACTTTGGAATCCGCTTCTCTTAGTTGAGTTGATGAATAATTATTACTTTATATGGATGAAAAGATAATTTTTCTTAAAGATGCATTTCAAAAATCATTCTCCAATAAAAACACTCTCTGTTCAACCGTAAACACCACCTTCTTTCAGTAAACCTAAATCCATATTTTCAATTCGGAGTTCCACTTTTATCAATTCTTTGAGCAAAATACTTTGAGTAAAACACACAGTTTTCAGTGCACACTGCACAATTTGTGGGGTTACTCAAACAGTCGACAGACTGATAAATGAGCGATTCCACGATCCGGCTCCGGACCTTAACACCTAGAAGTGTACTAAGCCGGTTTGATCGTGAAAAACCTCTTGCGACCCCTGGTTAATTTGTGTTGAGTCTGATCAGCAGAGTGAAGCCGAAGGCCGAACTTCAGTTGAGAAGGTTACGTCTATCTTGCTTTGGCCAATCAGGCTACTAACTGTGGTAACTAAGAGAGCTCCTGCTGGCTGCTAAGAGATCGAAGAATTATATTGGAGCTATTTTTACTAAAATGCAAAGCATTCTAGCCACGAGGAAACCAAAAGGTCCAGAATAAAATAAGGAAAAATGTCGGATCATAACTACCTGTGACACAGCAAAGCTGAATCACAGGAAGGTACAGCAAACGCTGGCCATGGCCTATTTAATAGGCCAGAGACAAAAAGTTTCCTCCATGTGTGACTGCCCTATGAGATGCATCCAGACCCACTACACAATGGCTTTTTGGACACCATGTATGAACACATATATAATCATTAGGTATCGAAATAAAGATATAAAGATAGATAAGCTAATTAAGTTAAAATAGTTGGGAGTCCTAAAAACCTTACTCATTGCTATTAGAGGTCTGTGGTACCAGTACCGGTCTTGTCGATACGATACCGGATTAATAAATGTGGTACCTTTAAAGTACTTTACGGTACTTCCTTAAAATCCTTAACAGTACCGGGAATTCGGTATATATTAGTCTTTGAAAAATAGATGAAATATTTTGTTTTTTCAGGTTTTTTCTTTATATATATATATATATATATATATATATATATAATTGATATATTCCAGTAAAATTGCAAAATTAATATTTACATATATATATATATATATATATATATATATATATACATATTACTGCGTTTTGACTTCATTTTACTTGCGGTCACCGCTAAACTGTATACATTATCCATTTTCAAACGAGCTTAGGAAATTTGGAAATAGTTGGAAATTTACACTTTTTTGGCTAAATCTGCTTCCTTGTTATGGCAAAAATTTGTGATAGAAATTACTTCTGTGTTTGAAGTACAGTCTATATTTCAAAAAAATTTCATTCTGTTGGGAATTTTTGTCTAAGAATTTTTTAAGTGCTTTACATCTCCATTTAGTGGTACAAATTTGGAAAATTTTTAAACTTGGCAGTATTGTGGGGATTACTGATATGGTAGTCAGTACACTACGGTATTTTCTACGGAACCTAGTTATCCTAAGTAGGGATCATCAATATTTTATAAGATAACCATTAAAATCCACATGAAACAAAGTCATACAGGCAGTCACATGATGTATTTTGAGTTTTTTCTAATGTTAATATACCGAAAAAACATTAGAGGGACTTTGAGTACACGATTTAATTTTGTGTATGAAATATATTTGGTTCGATGGTGGCTATTTAAGCTGTCCTTGGACCAACACAAGTATGTTGCGTAACAATCCATAGTTGCTAATAGTTTAGTTTCACATAATACTAGTTAGAATGGGCAGGTACATATTACTAGTCAGTTTAATTAAACCCTATTTAGAGCCCAAATTTGCCTAATTACCTTTGGTGAGGGGATTTTGTTCGCGGTGATGTACTATTTTAGGTCACCGCATAGGTCTCAAATTTGGTATTTACATGATTAAGAGAAATCTTTAAAGGCTGCGATTAAACGGCACAATGATTCGATTAAGCATTTTACCCACACCTATGATATGCTAGTTCTATAAAAAAACTTAGTGAAATATTTCGTAAAGAAATCTCTTGAAATAGCGAGAAAATAGTTTGATTCAGGATTGGAAGTGGACATCAAATTTGAATACCCGCCCGGACGACACCCATATGACTATTGGATAAACCATGTATGTGAATTTCACTTAAGTATGAACTACCTACAAATATTTAGGAAAAACCATTAAATTCAAACTGATTTGGAATTGAAACCATCCCGACCTGTCACTTTTTGCAACTATTGAAGCTAGATATCGTTGTGGCGCATTGCTATTATTATTATAAAGGGAATATACAAAACAAGCAAAGCGTTAATTAATGTACGCTAAGGTTTTTTACGATAGGCCAACATTAGGCCGGCATTGTTTAACCCCATTCCCGGCTCGGTACAAATTTAAATCGTGTTTTTGACAGAAATTAATATAAAATAAATTCACTCTTTTACTATACTTCATTCATTTTTATCCTCTATAGCATCTTCCGAAGATATAAAACTTTTCAAATTGAAGGTTTTACGTATTAATAAACGTTTGTCCTAGGTTGCCATTAATTGTCATTGTTCTGAGTGAATTCCAACTTTTCTAAATGTTTTGTTTTTCTTGTTTTTGCTTCCAATTAAATATTTAATTCGATTTTAAAAACTCTGCTTTATATCCCACTGCCTAAGTTCTCTTGTAACAGAGCACCTGGTTTATTCCATTTGCGTTATTCTTCTTATATTTCAGATATATCAATGCGATATTTCTCCTTTCACACTAGATATTCTTACATCTATTTGTTCTAATATTTAGCTATTAAGTTTCAGAAGGGATGCATCAATTTCTCTTCTTACAGTTTTAAATGTGTACGCTTAAATTACAAAGGCAGATTCTGAACTTTATGCAGAATCCGTTACATTAAATTATTTAGAAAATATTTTTTCAAATAACAAAACATTTTGATTTTGTCTACCTAAATAAAAGATAGTGCGGTCTTCTGTGATCACCAATGTGCTCTGACCCAATCGGAGAATTAACATGACCATCGTGCTTTCCAGCGATGATGCTTATGTTTTGGGATAAGGGTTCGCTATTACTAATTGGTTCCATGAAGTTTGAATGAGTTCCGGCGCAAAATGTGCAGATCGAGATTATGATGAAAACTATCGTTATCATATTCACCGTCTAAAATATAATGCTAAATGATTGGAGAATGAATTTTTTTTAAAAAGCCGATGAATTCAAAACTTCAAGTAGACCTAAAACCTACAGTAATATTAACCCTGTCTGCATTCTATCTATGCTCGTATGTTTCTTTCCTATGTACATACACCTATAACATACTATTAGGAAAATTATATATCAGTGGTGCAAGTGGGTCCTGTTCTTCAGACCCAACACAAATTAATGCATGCAGCTTTTCGTTAAAGTCAACCTCTGCAGAAGCAGATATTTTTAAAATCTGAACAAGCCCAGCTATGCAATGCCCCTTTTTTGTGGTCATCGCATCCTAAGGTTATCGGTGACTTTATTATTCATAATTTATGCTAATATTATTCTTCGACAAACCCGGCTCATCTCTTGAAAAATCTAACCCGAAAAGACCTATTAGAAATCAGAAAAAAACTACTCAACGCAACCCATTGTGGTCAATACGTCACACACCCCAACCCATTTACAGTTGTGATCTCCATTCTTGTACAAGTACAGTTTTCATAAATTACTCCTGATTAGACTTAGGTTAATATTAAAACGTTTAAATTATAATTTACCTAGAAATTTCAAATTTAAAAATGCCAATAGAAGTGCTCTTTTCCTAAGCTTGATTCCCAGTTATCTTAAAATTGTCGGCTCTGAATGCCTATATTGCCATTTTCTGATTGTAATAAATAATGCAACAAGTTTGTCACAATCAGCTATTTTAATGCATGAATCTGAAACTTTTCTATTACTATATTTTCAAACCTAAAGTTTAATCGGATTTGCTTTTCATGAATTAACATGCCTGCATCTGCACGAAGCAAAAAGAAAACACTTTGTTGTTTTACTTTATAACAGCAATCATTTTGTTCAATAAATATTCTGTTTTTACTGCAGTTTTGCTATGACGATGCTACCTTTGCTACGTCACAAGCCATGAGAAATAGCGGGCTCGTTTTAAAAAGTTTCTTGCAAGGCAATAAAGAAAGAGTTTATCTAAGGTGCCTACAAAGAATATGAAAAATTTTTTCCATATAGTGAGCCAATGGACCGAGATTTTTAAAAGAATTCTTTTACTTCTTATACTTTTGATTGCATAGTTTCTATATTCACGTATATATATACATATATATATATATATATATATATATATATATATAAATATATTCTTATTTACATGAAGTGGTAAATTATACAAAACTGTATTTTATCATTTTTAGGGAGAGATTGTTTCGTCTCTGAACATATGTAAATTGTCTCTATAAACTGATATTTAAAATACTCAAAGTGGTGAGCGGAATATGAGGTGATAATGATAAGATAAATAGTTCCCCAATGAATTTAACAAGTAGCAAATATTTTGTAACCCTGTCAAAGTATGATATTCCTATAAAGACTTAGCAAGTTTTATAAACATTTCCATCTTGTATTTATATACTTTGCGCAGACGCGGGGCAACCTCTTTTATATGCATATTGTGAGCAGATCAGTGGTTGTTTATGTGATTACTTGCACTGTAAATAAATGTATAGACTAAATATTTTTCACAGTTTAAATGTGAAATATTGCTGGACAAATTTCGTTCATCAAATTCTTCCATGCTGGTGCAATCAAAATTTTATGACAGTGCTGTGAAATTTATGAGATGCACAATTACGCAACTGAACGTGAAGGGAGAAGGATGTTTCATCTGGTATGATTGTAGATCTAACAGCAGCACGCCAAGTTTCCGTGTGCATGTGCTTATGAGTAAATTAAGATTGTGCAACATCTTCATATTCATATATATACCGTATTTACCCCTGTATAAGCCGCATTCGTAGATAAGCCGGACCCCGAGTTTGTGAAAAGATTTTTATGAAAAACGATTTTTGAGCAAAATAAAAATCTACAAGCACTGAATCAATGAAAATATTTATTTATATCATTCATATATTTCTTACAACTTTGAAGTAAAATTTTCAGTCCGATTAGTGTATTTAATAAACCTATATAGATTTATATAATTCGTGTATTTAATAAACCTACATAGATTTATATAATTGCAATTAAAAGGATTCTGATCTAAATTGCTTTTGATATTTGTATGCATACTATTTATAAATTAACAATACATTCTAATACTTTAATATTGTTTTATTTTTAATAAATTAATTGTTTGTCTTTTAAACAAGGATATTACTTTACTTTAATGGATATTACAGCAAGATCCCGTATTTTAGTTTACAATATATGGGCAAATTAGGTATCTTCGCGGAGATGTTTTTCAAGTGTTTCCGTAGATAAGCGGCACACCCGCTTTGAGAGCAATTTTTCGTGGAAAAAGTTGCGGCTTTTACACGGGTAAATATGGTAACATATATATATATATATATATATATATATATATATATATTTGAGTGTTATTTACTCTTCTTCAGTCATATTGGCAACGCGTTCCAGTACAATGTGCCCAATTTATGGTGAGCCATCTAAAGTTTCTTCTAATATACTATAACAATTATTGNGCAATTTTTCGTGGAAAAAGTTGCGGCTTTTACACGGGTAAATATGGTAACATATCTATATATATATATATATATATATATATATATTTATATACATATACAGTACTGGAAAAAAGAATTCGGCCACCATGATTTGTCACGAATATTTCTAAGAAATCGATGCCAAGAATGACATAGGTATTTTTAAATTAGATTTGGTGTTGCAGAAAGAGGAATTCATCAATGTTGAGACATAATTATCACTGTATACTTTAAATCTCAAGGAAAAATGCTACAATGCTTGTAGTTAGCTAATCGTTTCTTGGAAAAATCTAATCGACCACTTCAGACCAAATCAGATAATCTGTAAAAAAGTTAATTAGTTGAGCATTTTCAGTCTATTTATGTTGAAAATATCTAATAACAGTCTTTTTTCGCCATATACATGTATGATGCCTGGTGGCGTACCTCTTGCCATCCGCGAGTTGATGATGTCCAAACATTTTTATGGGATGAGTCAACGTAATATACCCCGACTTGTAAAGCGACATCGAAATACTGTCGGGGATAGCATCCGACTTTTCACTTCTGAAAACATCATTGCCCCCAAGGCAAAGTCCGGAAGACCAAAGGAGACCTCTAAAAACCTCATAATCAGCTCCATGTGCCTTTCAAAAGGAAATACCAGGAAGACATTTTTCAAATACAAGTTTTCTAATTTTGATAAAAAGTTAATAGTCATTTGTTCTTCTACATATTTTATAGCATTAGACATACAGATTTTCCTTTCACAATCAAAGTAACATTTAGTGATAATCTTAGGCACACTCTATCCAATGAATGTTCATTATTTGTTCAAAGTAGCAAGGTGGTCGAATACATATTCCCAGTACTGTATATATGTAAGGAAAATAAATTACAATTTTTAATAATCGATCAATTTCTTAAAAAATAGCAAGGTGGTCGAATACATATTACCAGTACTGTATATATGTAAGGAAAATAAATTACAATTTTTAATAATCGATCAATTTCTTAAAAATTTCGATAAAACTTATGCTTATGCATGTGAAAATTATCACAGCAGCAAAAACAATTTGACAAAGGGGGGAATGCTAAAAATTGGGCTGAATTAATGCTTCAAGGAATTTAAACTGCATATGGTATCTTCGTATCTAACATTGTATTTAGTACAACCTGTAAATAGAAATGTAAGTGGACTTGGGCCATTCTTTTGAATTAACGCTCAACCTGGACTAGCTTGGCGAGAATTTCAATTAATCAAATGTAGCTGATCCACAAACTGCATTAATAAGAGCGAAAAGACCCATTGGGGAAATTGTTTTTTTCTTCGTATAAGCTTCTTATGTATCAGCATGCATTGATTTAGCTTCAATACAAGCAATGGCGTCAGCCAGAGAAAGTCTGGGAAGAATATACTCTTTCAATTGCAAAAAAAGCTAGTATGGGATGTTAGTAAATCTTTATTGGTTTTTTAGTAAAACTAATTCTTCCAATATTATCATAAAATTATTAGGTTTAGTAATTCACAAAGGTAACATTAATTAGTTCTTCGACTTTTATTGATCACTACAAGAAAATAATAACATTGTCAATTATTTGTTTATAATCAAGAAAACTACCATTGGGTACAAATGAGAACATTCAATAATTTCAGCAAAGGTTCAATTTGCATGAATGCTAAAGATGTTGGCAAAAATTTAAACTTTAAATATACTCATTTGACAACAGTGGAGTTGTGTCATTATCACACTAGTAGTGCATTACATTTTTCCAAAATTCAAAAGATGATTAGAAATTTAACATATTTCTGAGAGGTGGCCTCACATATATATCGTCGGTGGGATTCCAAAAATTCGTATCTCTGAAAACTTAACTTTTCAGGAGAGACAAAAAGTATTTAAATTTGTTTTGAATAACAATGGTTATAGCATATTTGGTGTTCATATTTTGGCTGTAAAACGAAATCTGTTTGGTCCAGAGGTCTGAAGTTTTGACATCACGTGGGTATCCAAAATAGCTTTGGGAAATCTCATAAAGTGATTTTACTCTATTTCAGACTTACGACTTTTTGGAATCCCACCGATAAAGTTGTTAAGAAAACATCTAAAAATGCAGCCATTTTCAATCTACAAATAATTAATCGATTATGATGGAAAAATTTGAATAAAATTGAATCATTGATGAAACTTTGTTTGCTTACATGATTTGGCACGTATATATATATATATATATATATATATATATATAAATATATTTATTACCTTAACACAGGTCTACAAATATTTAACAGTCAACAATTCATTTTTGGAATGATAAACTGCAAAATGATTGGCATGATTTGCATGGGCAAACAAGATAATGTGTGCATCTAATATCACTATTAAAAGTGCAATTGAGATATAATCTGCAAAAAACTAGCAGATTTTTTTGACAATGCTGTAATCATCAAATATGAATAAAGTTTGCCAAGCGAGTGATGCGGTTAAAATAGAAATAAGCTGTCTTTGATTTCTGCACACGTGTTACTTGAAAAAGATTAAAGTTTTTAGAATGTAATTCTGGGCGGGTTGGGTAATATAAAGATGTTTAATCAAAAGCATTGAGATCTAAGCGGTTCGTTAGAAGTTTGTTTGGATAAAGCAAATCATAAAATTGAAATAGTAAAGTCTAATTTTATAGTTTCCGATATTTTGAATCCACTTAGTACATCGACGCTGTAAACGTTCTAATTTATCTTTATCTCCTGAGGAAGAAAACCAAATCTGCGATGCATACATGAAGGAAGTCACGATTAATGATTTGCAAAGATTAAGTTTTACGTGGTATGAAGTATTAGAGGTAATTGATCTATTTAATATCATAAAAGAGTGATTACACTTTTTTATATTTTCAGACATATGTAAAGTCCAGGATAAATTATGACTAAATATACACCCAATATCTCTAACATATGCAATACGCTTAAGCATTGAACCATAAATTTGAATAGACGAATGAGATATAGGATAAGAGATATACTCATAATTTATATATATATATATATATATATATATACAAATATATATATATATACATATATAATATCTAAGAGCAAATATGAGAAGATTGTTCTATTTAGAATTTGGCAATATGACTACCGATTTGTTTGTGGCCCATACTTTTATCGAATATTTGATTGAAAATTCTATGTACTCTATTTCTACTAGCGTTACTTTTAAGTAACAAATTTATTTATTCACATTTTCGAGCAATTGTGAAGAAAAATTGACAGCTTTTTACATTTCTATGAGTTTGGGTTTGCTAATGGAATGATGAAGATTTTGCTTATTCGTCTGCCTGAAGTGCATATAAATAAGAATTTTTTAAATGAAAAATTCGTTGTTTTCAAGATATTCAAATTCTTTACATAGCTAATGTAAAGATAATGAGGCGTGGCCTAATGTACATGGGAAAACAACTATCTGAAATATTTTGTTTTCTAAAGAAAAACTGCCTAACTCGGTGGAGGCGCGCCGTGCACAAAAACGCGCCAGGTTGCGAATTAATGTCGAAAACAAAAAAAATGAGACTATAAATTCTCTATCTTATAGTGTTTTGAGATTTTAACTATCTTTATAGTTCGTAATTTATTCGCGTATAAAATTTTTTAGAGAAACAATTACAGATTTTGAAATTTCCTAGAAGTAAAATTATGGTTAAATAACCAGTCGAAATATCTATTGCGATGCAAACAATATGGATCTCTAGTAGTATCCAAAAAAATAACTGCAGATTATCCGTATGTTCAGGTTTGCTTCTAGAACCCCACACCAATTTCCATTTACGTTTGTGAGCAATCAGAACTTTTTAAATCGCATATATTTCAAGTTGACATTGGACAAAGTGGTGCTCAAAAATGTAATCTTCTATCATCAATTAATTCCAATAACTACGAAATTGCTTTCTACAATATGGTGTATTTCTGATTGATCTAAAGTAGCTCTTAACCTATATACGAATTGGCGACAAAATTGTTAAAGATTAACTAGAGCATTGTAGTGTGAAAAATATTTCAATGTTTAATTGCGCATGAGAAAAATAGCAGTGATTAAACTTTCAAACTCCCATACAATAAAGGATTAGCAGTTAGTTTTCAGCAGCCATTCTCCATTTCTAGCAGACCTAATATGTAGTAGATATACAATTTCATTCCTTCAATTTACAATTTATTTTATATTGTTTACAAATATTGTTCTTTTGATAGATTTATAATGCCTTGATAAAATTTATTGTTAAACACAAAAGAACTCTATGTTTATATCATTCGGAAATTATTTTAAAATTGAAATGATGTAACACCTGCAAGAAATTTTATCATCTGTCTAATTAGAAAACGTGAAATTTAACATAATATGTTATTCATAGATTCAAAGTTTTTATCAGGTAAATTACACTTTATCATTTTCTTGTACACTAAAGGATTAAATCACCCAATGTGTAAAATCAAAATTAATCCGATAATTTGTCATTTGAATAGCATAAAGCTAAGAGAATTTGTCAGGTAAGCTAAACTGACATTGTTGGCCCAGATTGCACTAGAAAAATTAAATATAACATGAATTTCGCAGATGGCAAGTTATTATATGTAATGAAATTATGGAATAAACAACTGAATGAGTGAAACCTTTTTAATTCATTCAGTGTATTGTAACTGCTTAGAAATTATTTGAGAAAGCTCGAGAAAAACTGATTAAACTTTATCTATATCAGGCGTAATTAATAATTGTAATAATAATTTTTAAATGGAATATGTAGCCTTACATAATTGCTTTATATCATGAGAGTATCAGGAAATTTTGAAAATGGGGACAAAATTTTGCACTACTGTCAAAAAAGGATATTTACATTATGCTTCCTGTTCCCGTTACAAATGATCTTCAAAGTGTATTCATGTTTCTCAAAGCAGTGGGGAATAACCCTATTTCCTTCATTGTATAGAAACCACAATAATTATATAACTAAAATATACCTTTATGTAGGCATTTATATAAACAGTGTTTCAATTGCATTTTGCCACAAAATCCTAGGAATCCGCATTTAATCAATACTTACTGAGCAAAAATTTGATAACCATTTCTGTCTGAAAATTCCAGCTTAACCTGAGGAGACATAATTTTTTCCAGGAATATTCACCACAATTCTAGAATGTGATTTTTCGATGCGCAAATTTTTACCTTAATTGCATTGAACTGTAATTCCAATTTTAATACTGATGCACTTGGTCCTGTTATTTGATTGATTTATACTTGAATCATGACGTATATCTTACAATTGTGCGACATGGTTGTTTAAAGGAAAAAAATCTTGAGGAGTGTTTTATTCAAGGCTATGTTCGTAAATTTATAAATGGTACAAAATTTACGTCTAAGTTAACTCTATCCAAATTAATTTCGCTTGGATGTAAAGCATGTACGACGATCTTGAGTTTAGGGAAATTGATTTGATAAACCCCTGTGTATATTACTTGCGAGGATTAGTCAATGCTTTTGGTGAAATGTTGAACAAAAACTATTCTTTATTAAGTAAATTAATTAAGCTGTTGTCAGTACATAATTGTATTATATTGAAGCAGTTTTTAATAGTTGAAATTTGAAATTAACATTAAAACCCATCTTTTTAATTAAGAATGTTTTCAACATTATAGGCTGTTCAATGTGAGAAGGTTGGATAGAATGGTTTGTTTTTATGGCGTCCATTAATGAATCAATAGCATTTTTCTTAAAACACACCTACTATATTTTAATAAGCATTTACTCCCAACCAAATTAATAAATAAAATTGAAATAGGCGGTGAAAAGCAAGAATAATTTTAAATGTTACTTGGCCTGGTAATAATTACAATAATAGCGATTATACTAATAAAAATAGCAATAATAATAATAACAATAATAAGAGTCAAAGCAATATATTTGCTAAAAGATAAAATTAAACTACAAACTAATTATATAACATATAATAATATTAACTTTATGTGTGTCAAGGTATGTGGTAAGTTCAGTGTAAAAAGTCAGTAAATGTCTTTACCATGTTCATGTCTCCTATTTAATTTTGCTGAATATTTCATGCCAAAATAGTTATGCTTCTTGAGCTAGTATTGCTGGGAAATGATGTCATCAAAAAGTTCCTGCAAGATATTAAAACATTTTGCAGCATTAATTTTTGTCTTTTGGGCAACACGATATTGGGCGTGGACCATTCAAAAACATAAAACCATTTGTGATGTCACTTTCTTTATAGTTTGTTCAGCATATGGGTTTAAATGTTGCTTTTTGATTGGGAACTGCTGAATTGTTCATTCATTTGTGAACATTACTGCAGCCAAATCTTTGACTTTTTTCTTTCTTAAAAAAGTGCTTTAGGCAAGTCTAGCTTGACGATTGAATTTGCCGTCGCAGAACTGTACTTATACTTGAAGTGACCACAAGGTAGTAGTCGAGCAGAATTTTCAGTGGATGTAGCAACTGGTTCAGTAACTTCTTGGTGATGTTTTATTAGTGGCTGCAGTGATGCAACGTGATCTTCCTGAATGAGATTTGCCCTTGTTAGTTGGCACCAAGACGTAATGCGGTAGATCTTTGAGTAACTCAAAATTCCAGATAGGCGATCATTTCAACTATTTTTGTATTTATTCAATTGAAAGCGAAATAATTATGAAAGTGTGTATGTGTGCCCACTGAGCAAATTTGCAATTATATAACAAATATAATGTGATAAAATTTAATCATTTGTTTGTTGTATTCTTTTGAATATTTAGAAAAATTCAATGGTTCTTTTTGACAGCAAACTTTTGCACATTACATATATGCATATGTGTACATTCTATACAAATATACTTCTACATTGACATTTATATATATATATATAGATGCACATAAAATATATTATATATATAATGTAAATTTAATGAAATTTTTAATGCCTTGATTTATTCAAAGTCAGATTTAACTGGATATTGAATTTAAGAAATACGAGATCCATTGATATTTTGATTTAATAATTTCAAAGTCCCTATTTCAAACAGATTTCATGCGATTTCTTAAACGAATTAGAAATGCTTTCACAGCCTGTCGGCGCAAATGTTACATGTTTCAACTGCATTATACTGCATTTAGTCATTTTATTATATAAAGTAAATACAATTATATATATATATAGAACTACAAACTACAACATATAAAGAATTTGTCCTTACTTTGAATTTGACAAAGCCTCCCTCCACATACCCCAAACAAGAAAGAAGTGAAATGCGTCTTAAAACGCAATGCATATTATACTTTCAAATATGTAGGACGAATAAAACTTAAGTGAATTTGTCAAATATAATAACCCTTTTGTTGCTATTTTGACATGGTGTTTTCTTAAAAAAATTTTGATTTAGGAATACACCTAAGCACTTGACAAAAGGAAGCCTTAATAGTACGTCATCATTAATAAGCAACTTTTTTCCTATTATATCAATCAATTCATCCCAATGACTCTTTTACATGGAGTCATTAATAATTTCTTTTGTGTCATTCTTTTGCTTAACCAGATTAACAGGTTTGTTTCACATTCAACTAATCAAGGTGATATTCGCCTCATATGCCGATCAAATAAATATCCTAGAACAACTGTAGATTTCTATATCCAGGGAATAATGACTTATGCCATTTGAATTATTTGTGAAACAAGGCCCTAAAAGTGAAGCCCTTCTTGAAACAAGGCCCTAAAAGTGAAGCCCTTCTCGATAATACCGACTTGAAGAACAACAGCATCGTATAAATTTCCCAGTGACAATTGACACACTGCTTGTAGCCAGCTTAAAAACTATGAAGCCACTTAGCTAACTAAATTCAATCATTTGCGAACAGAGAGGCATCAGATGTTGATATTAAATTTTTTATGGAAATTACAGTTGATCAGCTGAAGCATTCATTTCGGATTTTAAAATTGGTTGCGCGAGTTGCCAACGAGAAGACAGGCAATTCACATCAATCGAGCTCATTATATAAGGACTATGAATAGTAGGTGAATGTGTTTTTTCTACTAGGGTAACTACACTGCAACCTCCGCTTTTTGCTATGGAAAATGCAAAAACTTTACATTTGGCAAGAAACCGTCCGAAATTTCTAAAGTAATTAGTTCCCACAGTATTCACTCAAACCTAAATATATTAACTACGGGCATAGGTAGTATAAAATACACTGCCCTGCAAAATTTAAAGGATTCATCTTTGGATTGATGAGGATTTAAAAAAGCATTATACATATATATATAT